>CAUYRH010003406.1:0-36274 GCA_963574655.1 Perodicticus potto
CTTTAACATTAACTTGACCAGAATTGTGGGTTCTCTACACGAAGTTATTTCAGAAATCGGAGAACTATTGAAAGGAATAAAACAAAAATTACCAGTAGAACATTCTTAAGGGACATAATAATAATAATAATATAGACTGATAGTTAAAAGCGTATTAAACAAGAGTATAGTCCAGTACATCTTCCTATGGGGAGAGGATTTGGAGTGCAGTGTTTTAAAATGCACTAATGGGAGTCTGACTGTCTTGGTTGAAATCCGAGGTCCAAAACTTCCTAGCTGTGTGATCCTTACTAAGTCGCTTAAACTCTTTGTGCCTTATCTTCATATCTACAAAATGGAGATGATAAAAAACTGTTGCAAATGGTTTTTCTGAGGATTAAATGATTCATCATATGTATGGGTCACTACGAAAGTTTTGAGACATCATTTCACGTCCAAGAAACGCACTCGACGGCATCCTTTCTGATTCACCCACGCGGGTTTCTATGTGGGCAGCTTATCAGTGTTGTCGGGAGGGCTTCATTGGTTTCCATCCATGCAGATTATACATTTCTTGATTTTTGCATATTTCAAAACTTTCAGAATGACCGATATATCCAACAACATTAGAAGGGTGCAGCGTGCCTGGTACACCATGAGCATTGGTAGGCATTAGCTGTTATCGTTTTAATCATCTCAGACCATAGAACTGAGGAACAGAAGCAAAAACCACACTGACAATGATAAAGAACACTGGACGTGAAAAAGATAACGTTTGCCTTATTTTTAGCACTGTGTGTGTTGTTTTCTATTTTGTCTCATTTGACCTACACAATCATATTAGGAGGTAGATATTATCACCACCAGTTAATAAATCAGAGCACTGGACTTCAGAGACTTCTGACATCCAGACCCCATCCCTGAGCACACACCTGCCTGCCCACATCTCACCCCCAAAAGAGGCGAGGGATGCCGCATAGATAACCGAGGGCCGCAGACAAAACTGAACTCGCTTTCCCCCATATCAGTTCCTTCAGGTGACCCCTGCCCAGTGATGACCTTTCCACCCATCTCCACCAAAGAGTCATCTTGCTGATCCATCACCTGAATTTTCCGCCAAGATGTTCCCTCCCTTCCTGTTTGACAACTACTCTGCAGCATCTTATCTGGAGACTACGATTGCCCCTTTTAATCTAGTCCCTACCGGGAACGTAGACTACTTCTGATTGGAGACACACACACGCGATTCCTTGCTAGACTCAGAATACAGTCTACACACCTGACTGTGACTTAAAAACATCCCTGACGGGCTGATCCCTCTGTACCTCTCTAATCCCATTTGGAATGACTTGTTGCCCCCCTGCCTCAATTTAGCCACTTTCCACATTCTGAAGAGCCCCGATACATTTTTCTACATGCAATTATCCGCATAATCTTTTCTCCTTTGCCTACTAACATTTTAATGTAATTTCTAAAACTCCATTTTGATTAATTTCTTCCAGGAATCATTTCCTGCCCATTCTACCCCCCTTCCTGCTTCTAAGTAAAATATCCTTCTTATATTTTCGCACTTGCCCTATATAAGAGCCCTTTTCACTCTGTGTCGTAATTGCCTGTTGATTAGTCTGCTCACAGTCTGTAAACGGCACAAGAGCGAGGACCCCACGCTCCTCTCCATCACCGGTGAGCCAGCATCTTGGTGCACAACAGATGCTCAATAGATGTGCTATGATTTGTCTTTCTTTGTATAATGTCTTTTTGTTAATAACTCACGATGCAGCAAACAGAGATTTCTTTTATCCATCAGGCTCCCTCAAAATGTCATATTTGAATAATAATATAGGGCATAGTTCATTATTTCAGTCTATATTTGTCAGATCCATAACTTGCGTTGATATGTGCAACTGCACATGAGGTCATCAAAATTATGAACGACTGCAGATGAGAACACTTTCGTTTTACCTCTTTTGCTAACAAGTGACATGGTCCATAACATTCCATGTATTAAAAGTCATTAGGACTAATAAAGACAAAGGGAAAAGTAAGAAAGTGAGCTGAGCTGAGCTGAGGAGAAAGCATTATTATATTTTAACATTTACATGGAAGCTATTATGGAATGCTGGCTGTCTTATCAACAAGGTCTTCAGTTGCTCGTGCAGAGGACCAACCGCACACATGGTTTATTCCTTGGGACATGGAAGGATGGCTCAAAAAATCCTGAATGGATTGGTTGATACAGATTTAGCTACAAGTAACACAGAAATACACCACATAAAGACTTTTAAAATAGCAATATTTGTTCCTTCTTATTAAAAATAGGTAGGACAGAGCTGCGGCCACTCTCCCACTCTCCTCTGGAATTGTTTTGGCCGCACTTTTGCGTATGACTTAGCTTCATTGTCAGGTTCATGGCTGGATGACAGCAGCGATCCTAAGCGTCAGTCAGACCTGACATTGTCCAGGGAAAGAACAGAGTGTCTTCCTGACAACCTCTTTTTAAGAATCAGGAAAACTTCTAAATCCTATGGTGGATTTCCCTCATTTCTCATTTGTCAAAATTATATCATATGATCTGGTAAAAACCTATTACTGAATCTTAAAGAAGCATTGTTTCATCTTTACCCAAAAGAGGGCACAATCCACTAAGTACAAGGCTGTTTAGAAGAGGATGAGAACTTGGAAAAAAACAGAACTCAGCTGATACATAAGCTATGGTTGGGCCGCCAGCAGGGCTAGCTTTCTCTCCAATGAGACCCCGCCCTCCATCTTATCTCCCAGTCTCTGAGAACTAGGGTCCCCTCTGCTTGTAAGAATAGTCTGGAAAACTCCAGGCAAACAGCCCTGATTTTTCTGACTGTGTGACGAGAAGGCTGAAGTGAGGGTTTGAAATATTGTTGCCTTCTATCAAGATCACGTATCTCAAAAAATTTGTGGTGGGAATTTGTCATTTTTTGGCTTTCCAGCATATAAACATCAGTTTTACATGGAAGCAACAACTCATTATGGAATCTGGGAGGAAGGCAAAAACTCTGCCTCCCACTATTGAAATGGAAGCAACAAAATATTAAATACTCTCTCCCCACGTTCCCCGGCAGCTAAGACACAGGCATGTGCTATAGCCTTGGAAAAGTAGGTGCTTCGTCCCTGGATGATGAATTTTAAAAGACTAATGCAAAAAAAGCAGGAATAGTCGAAACATTACTCTCCATAATGGGGAATCTTAAAAGACTAATGCAAAAAAGCAGGAATATTTGAAACATTACTCTCTATAATGGGGACACTGAGGGTCTTGTGGCAGACAAGCTAGTAACAGCATGGAAAGCAGCCGGCCACTCCTTCCACATGGCGTCATTCATGTTTCCTGATTTCTGAGTCTCCTTAGCTCTTTCTCTCTGTCTTATAACCCTAACTCTTCAGCCTTCCCAGTGATTCCATGGTTCCCCTACATCCTTCAAGTAAATTCCTTTCTGCTTAATATAATCAGTTTGTTTCTGTTGCTTGCAACTCAAAATCCTGACTCGTACAACACCAATAGGTTCTATAAACAAAACAAAAACATCTTTAAGTTGCCTTGGTGGCCCTTAGAAAGAAAATTAGAAACTATCTCTCACAACTTAAACAAAATGGAAGCTAAAGAACACCAAGATCCGTTAATGAATCTGTTAGGCTTTCACTGTGTTGTGAATGGAAAAGAGCTACTTGCTTAATCTTTTCTAAAGAAAGGCAGACAAGAAAGTTGGGGGGGAAATATTAAAATTGAAATGAAATGCAGAACATTCTATGAACACAAATGTGCATAGAATAAAAACAACAAAAATTGAAACAATTGTTTTTCACTTATGTGGGTATGTATTAGATCATCTATTGGCTTCATATTAGAATTTTCTTGCTTCTCTATTCTTGGGATACTTCACTGAGAAGAATGTGTTCAAACTCTACCTGGGTTAATACAAAAGATATAAAGTCTCCATCTTTTTTTAAGGGCTGAGTAGTATTCCATGGTGCACATACACCACATAATACATACTCACATAAGTGAAAAATATCAATTCAAGGTGGGGGGCAGGGGAGAGAGGGATGGAGAGAGGGGAAGAGGGAGGGGAGGTTTATGGGGAACGGCACACCTCTTGGGAGTGAGACACAACTATAAGAGGGACTTTACCTAACAAATGCAAACAGCGTAACCTAATTCTCAATGAAACTGAAACAGCAAAAATATAGAAACTATTTCTGCTACATAAAAAAAGGGAAAATTTTCTCTTAAATAGAACTTCCAGAACAGAAGCTTTTAAACTGAGAACTGATAATTTCAAGTATTTCCATTATTAGAGTAAAGTTGATCTTAAGGGGATCCATGACCAATAAAAGCCGATTAGAAGTGTCAGATCACAGCACTGCCACCAAGAGTTGGATAAAATTCATTTGAAGCCTGGTCCGAGCCTGTTGGAGGATGTTTGTACATCCTGACCTTGAGGAACACAAGCAAGGAGACGGAACGGTCACGGATCCCCAGCAAAAACCAAGAAGGCTGAACTATAACGCAACGTGTTCTTTTGGGTTAGTATCTGGAGACTGGTTGGCAATTAAGAGATTAAGTAAAAATAAGCAACAAAGCACTAAGAAAGTGTTATACAAAAATTAAAAAATGTATTTGCACTTTAATTCTATTAGCTAAGAAAAGGGACTAAAAAGTGTAAATAATTATTGAAACCTCTTTTTAGTATTAAAACGTGTTATGTTTCCAAGAAAGAAACCCAGTATACTAGGAACCACTACCAAACTTTTAGAGATACAGCAGTTTCAAGCCACCATAGTAAAAAAAAAAAAAGAACACATTTAAGAAACAAAACTGTAAAAAAACAATAGTTGAAAAATCAATTATGATTGTATGTCATTCAAATTTTGACTTGTTAAATGTGTGTTTATTTATGCCAACTTACCACTTCTTAGATGTGGGAGTACTCAGATATTTCTCGAGGAACAAAAAATGCATATTATGTCTTCTAAATATCCATTACCAAACCCAATGAATGTTAAATTTGCAAAAATCAACATACTTTTGTGAAAAGGTTGCAAAATATAGCAGAAAATCAGAAAATTTTAAATCAAAACAACTTGCCAGCCTATGAAAGGTTCTCTTCTTTGTTTGTGTTTTAATTATACACAGTGACATTCTCACGTTACTTTTGTTTTCAGATAGTAATCACGGTTCGTGTTATCAACGCCTCAACACGCAGGCACACCCCCCGTGTGACAATATTGCCACTGTTGGATCAGTGAAATGGCGTGAGTGTCACAGTCTACAGAGGTGTTCTGGGCACTAAAATATCCCCACCTCTCACTTTTGCTGCCAGCCTGAAATATCACTGGTACATAAAGTGAATCTATTGGTTAAAAATGAAGTTTTTGAATTGCTTTTTCAGAATGCCCTAACAGCGGGCTTTGCCCATTGCAAGCTCACAAAGTAGAATTATATCCTGGCTGGTAAAAATGCACTGCCTCATATAAATCCAGAGGCCCACTGATCGTAGGCGCGCATATGGAACTCCTTCCTCTATCCTCTCTGCTCACTCAGCCCTGGCACTGGTGGCTAATTGAGAAGAAAATGCAATCTAATTGAGAAAGAAGGAATATACATATTTAGAAAAACTAGGTAAGAATCCAGCTGGTCCTGACCAGTCGTGTGATCTTGGATAAGATATCTATTCTCTCTAAACCTTAATCTTTTTAACTAAAAAATATAGATAACATAGTACTTACCTGATAGGAGTGTTCACAGAAAATGACATAAAATAAATAAAGCACCTATAAAAAAAAAAAATGCCAGCCCCAGAAGAAAACTGAGAAACTCCAGTTCTTTTAATATAAGCTTAATGGAAGAAAATGTCTAGAGTCAACATCTTTTTCTTCTGGTCTCCCTCCAAGAGAAGCCAAAGTATTTTAGAAGCACAATAGGGGAAATGTTATAGACTAACCTGAGAGATGAAAGTGCTTGTGTGGGGGAGAAGAAAAAGAATAAAAAAGAAAAGAAAAGAGGAGAGGAGAGGCGAGTCACTGATACCAAAGCTTCCTTCGACACGAGGAAAGCTGGGGAGCCATTCCTCCCTACATGGGGAAGGAAAGGATCCGGGCGGTTCTTGGAGTTGGCTCTGATCTTGCTCTGCAGTTGGCTCTGCACCTTGCTCTGCACAGAGCTCAGTGAGCCGACAGGACCACGGATGCTCATGGGACAGCTACACTAACTGACTCAGCAGCACAGAAGTTGGTACTAAAGCCACAATGACACTGACCTTCAGGTGACCATAAAGGCTTGGAAAAGGCCATCACCAAACTCAAAGTACACACACTATCTCCAGTTCTCCCTCCATCACTATCAATCCATCCCCGAAAGCCGATCAGGTGAGATCAGGGGGCTTTCAATCATAGTTCCCTGTGATGTTCTCATACTAACGGGAATGACACAAAGGGAATCCAGTAAGGACGGATTAAATTCCCCGTCAATTTAGAAGCATGGTAGATTTCCCTCATTCAGGATTAACAAGCCCCACCCCAGAAATCTCAGGTTCCTTCTTGACTGCTTTCCATCCCTCACCTCTCCCATCACCCTTTTCACAAATTTATTCCTAGGTCCATTTGATGCTACCTTGAAAAAATATTAGGAACATACCTATGCCTCTGCTTACCTACTAACTGTTATCTCTCACCTGAATATAACAATATCCTTATTTTATTTTTTTCCCCAATTCCTCTCTTGGTATATTGACTACCTCAATCACAGTGTGTTGTTATAATTAACCAGACAAATCCTATAAATAGTATAAAAACAGCCAAGCCACATCCAGTTTAAAGTTGGTTAATATGATTTCCCACACTGGGAATAATATTCAGCCTTCTTAGTTCAGACTGTTTGGCTCTACGGGATTGACTGTGACCCGCCCCTCCCGCCTCCTATTCGCACAAAATCTGCTCATCAACTCACGTTTCTTCCTTCTTTCTCCTTGAACAGGCTCTTGTCCTTTGCCTCGGCTTCTGCAAGAGCTCTCCCTCTTCCTAGGAACCACCCCACACTTCTTTCCACCTTAAGACCTCAGCATCCAGACCTTCTTCTCACGAAGGAGCCCCAGAACAAGCCGAGCTCCTCTGACCCACCCGCTTGCCACGCGCTCACAGCTTCCTGGCGCTTTTCCCACTGACTATGGATACATATATTTTTTCCCATATTCATTTTGTATCTCCTTTATCCTATTATATGATTTATGAGTACAGGGGCCATATCTTCTGTGTACAGCATGTCCTGAATATTTGGTACTTAACGTGGTGTCTGACATAGACCAGGGGTGTCCTAAGTGATATGTGGGCGGCACAAACCAATGACCAAAGACACCTGACAGGTGAGTAAAGTGGACAGAGACATGAAACCAGGCACAACTGGCTCGGGAAAAGAAATCAGAATTTGGGTTTTTAGCACAGAACACTAGGAACAGATACTTAACAAGTATGTGTGGTTTTGTTGTTGAAAAAAAAAAAACGATCTATAAAATAAACAGAGTGACCTCCAATGGCTGAGAGAATGTGAATGTGAAGACTGATGGGCCTCGACACCTGTGGCTCAACGGGCTAAGGTGCCAGCCACGTACACCTGAGCTGGAGGGTTGGAATCCAGCCCAGGCCCGCCAAACAACAATAATGGCTACAACCAAAAAAAAAAAAAAAAAAAGACTGATGGTAAAAGAAAATCAGATTCAGTGTAACAAAGGGACACCACCATTTCCCTGGAGCTCTGCCTCCCTCAGACAGAAAGACAAACTCAGAAATACAGAATTTTGAGTGCTTTTGAACCTTTTGTAAGCCAGGCTCTGAGTATATAACGTGGGATGGGCCTTCGCAGCACCCCTCTCAAGCCACTGAATTATAACATGTAGTTTTTCCTAACAATAGTTTTGACATATTAAATAGGACAAGAAAAGAAAGGATTTATAGTAAATATGGTTCATTTTTTGTAACTGCACAAAGTTACGAAAAAGAAGGTAAGAACTCAATTTTCAATGAGTAAAACACAAGGATAAATGTTATAAAACAATAAATTGAAACAGTGAAATATAAGCAGAGAATATATGAAAAATGTTCAACCTCATTTATTATAAAAACGTATTCACTCTAATAATAATGGAATGATTTTTTATTTCTTAAATTATCAAGAAATCTATTTTGAAAATTTGTAAGACTCGATGCTTTTTACTGAGTGTATCATTAGAAGAAAACTTTTGAAATTTACTTCCGACACAATATGTGGGTCATTACAAAAGTTCTGAGACTCACGAAAGTCAAGAAATGTAAAATCTGTGTGAGTGGAAACAAATGAAGACCTCCTCGCAACACCAATAAACAAAATAAGTTGAAACTTGCACAGATGAACCAGAAGGAATGCTGTCAACTTTCCTTGGAAGTGAAATAATGGACCATAACACAGTCTTCTCACAACTTTTGTAGTGTCCCACGTCTACTGATTTAATAATTTAGAGGAAAAATTGACAATATACCTCTAAAATGTGTATGAATGGGCAGATGAAAGTACAAGGGAAAACCTATTATTTAATGATGATGAAAATGTAATTTAATAAAAATCATAAAGCAACCCAGATTGTCACAAACATGGACAAAGCTAAATATATTATGATATACCTATGCCTTATTACTACTATTAACGATGTCATTGAATCATCAAGAAATTACAAATAAAAAAAATTTCCACTTAGGATTTTTCTGTAGTATAAAACTTGTAACATTGCCAAATAATGTCATTCTAAGCTTTTACAGGCACTTTCCAAAAAGGTACATAAAATAAGAGGAAAAATGAATTAAAAAAGAAACAGAAAACTGCTGATGTAGGAGCTGAACAGGTTAGAGAAAAATGCCTCTAAGGCAAGTTTATTGTACTTGTACTATAGCAATCTAACCAAATGGTAATGTCTACAAAGCGTCTGAGGTGGCTCTTCCTAAGTATATCCAAGTGCATGCATATTTATAGACTGGTACACATGCTAACATACAAATACCTTCTATTCACCCATGTGGTTCTGAAAACCTGTATGTCTAATAGTTTTGCTGAGACATTTTAAGCAAAGGAACCCAAAACATCATTTGTTTTAGCTGAAATGTAGTACATCTTTAACCCTTTAACTAACCAGTAAAAGATGACCAATAAATAGAAATTTTACTTTATAAATTTATAAGGTCTCCCATGTACTTAAATGTCTGAAGGATGGCAAAATAGACATATGTCTATAATGATAAAGACTTTTTAGTGAATTCTATTGTAGCCGCTGTGGTCAGCTAATAATATTCAAATCAGAGGTAAAATAATAAGGACTCAATCTGTGGTGGTATATTTTTAAAAAATTGAAACTGATGAATAAAAGTAATTTCCCTCTGGTTAAATATAGGAATAGAGAATGCTATTTAGTTTGTAAAGGCATTTGTTTGTATTGAAGGTGGAATTCTTGATTCTCAAATCTATCAAATTCTTCCTTTAAATTAAATACTTTTTCACTATAACAGGCTCATTAATTTTCCTTTCTAATATGTCTTTAAGAAATTAAATGTTAATTTGGTTAAACCCAATGACCAAAACTCTGTAATAACATTGTTATCATATGGCATTGAGTAATCACAATGAATTATTACCAAGTGTTCCTTTCTACTGAGAGCATATCTAAAACCACACAGCATTTTAAATGAAACCAGAAGATGTCTGAGAAAAAGCTGTCGACGGTCATTCATTTTAGATTGAGTGTGATTCAGCCACCATCTGGATAAAAATGCATTATTATCTTTTCAGAAAGAAAATTAGCTTTGACATACTGTCTCTGTATCTCTATTATTTTCTGACTTTTCATTTGTCTGTAAACCTATGTGCCAGGGAGCAAACACCCTCTCACAAATGGAAGGCTGCGGTTTTCAAATAACAGCCCTGAACGCACATGTTAACATACGGAGCAGCCCTGGAACACGAGTTCTTAGCACGTGTTGCTAATGATAATCCCTACGGCCTTGTGCCATTGTTACCCGCAGGCCATCAGAATTTGATGAGCACAGACCAATAATAATGATATTTCCTTTTTGCTTTTTAGCCACACCTCATTGCCCTACATTGATTTGCATGAGCAATTCCACCCTAATAATTGGAGCCAAACATCTTGTTGTAGGTAACCTTATGGAAAAGAGAAGTTAGATACCAATCAAGAGAAATCTTTCTTTATTCAACCATATTTTAGATGATGTTGAATTACCCTCGCTGGTCGAGCAGGAAGGTGCCTCACTCTCAGACAGAGATTTCAGTGTGTCTGTATACATCAAGCTTAACAATGATTTTTCTTCATAAATTCAATTCCCTGGTGTTGACTCCTAGCAACATGAAGAATGGTAATCTGAGGCACAACTCATTAAAACAATATCATTTTGTTTGAAAAGAAAAAGCAATAGTACTATGTACTAATTATTTTTTTAATAGCTACTGAACCAATCAATGTTATCTGAGGATTTCATAATTACAGCTTTATTTTTAATTTCCAGAAAAATCAGAGAAAGGGAAGAAATGTAATTAGGGAGATTAAAACAGCTAAAAATGAAATAAGGGAGATACAAGTTATGCTTTAAAAAAAAAAACTACCTAAAAGAATCATCACCAGAATTACTTACTTAAAAAAGTAAGCCTATGTAACACTTACGAAGAATCAGGACTTGAACTATGAGACTTAACCGAAATTATGAAAACAAGGGAAAAGAAGCAGATCCCATATACTGGTCACGTGCATAGTTAACCAGATGCTTGTACATGTGGGTGAAAACTTCCATATATTCACTTAAACAAGAGGAACCCTAGAAAATGAAAGATGAAAGAATTGCCAAAAGATGCTGGGGAGGCAGTTTTATCAGAGGAGGAATTTAGAAGCAACATTTATTAATAGCTGTAAAAAAAAAATGTTTCAGGGGAATATGTAAAGTTATTAAGAACTAGAGACAGCTCAACTAGAGACTAGTTGAGCCTGTGGCTCAACAGGCTAAGGCTCCAGCCACATACACCTGAATTGGCAGGTTCGAATCCAGCCTGGGCCCACCAAACAACAACGATGGCTATAACCAAAAAAAAAAAAAGAACTATAGACAGAAAAAAAGGAGGAGGACAAAACTGCAGAATATTTATGTTCCAGGCACCACACAAGAAAGGACATTCAGCAACATCAGGCATGGAAGTTCACTGAGCAGGAGAGAGACCAGGACAGACGTTCCACACCACAGTGTCCCACTGGTAGGGGTCTCCTTACGCTTATGATATTGTAATGAGAAAACCACATTCAAACAGCGTAAATATTAAATCAACATAGGATCTGTGAGTGATCTTGCTAGCTTCTCTTGAAAGATGACTTAGGGCGGAATTTGGAGACGTTTCTATCCCAGACAAAAAGAAGGTACTAACAGGAAGAATTACATGACGTGCAGAAAGTGTAACTTGAACTTCTGTGCAGGAGACCGTTTCCGGTCCTTGCTGACCTGCCTGTTTCATTTCCCACTGACTCTGCAAAAGTCCTGATAGGTACATGTATCACGCAGCTGTTCTCAGTTACCATCACTCACTGGAATCATTGCTAGGAGAAAATCCAAGCCTGGAAAAACATGTAGGCTTACTTACCAGATGTCCTGTGTAGCTGTCTTAAATCAAAAGCAATTTAGGCAAACTCATGCTCAAATTCTTCTCCCTAAACCCAAATTATCCCTGGAGGACTGGCCCACCTGGAGAGTCCGGAATAAGGAGCAGCAGTCATGATTACACAACCCAAAAGTCTGAAATACTTAAGTCAATCAAAATCAAAACAATTACTCACTTAGTAAGCGCTAGCTCCTTATTTTAGAAGAATAATAACTTTAGAAATTCAAAATTTTTAGACATCTTATTGGCATAATTAAAGCAACTCATTCAAAGAGAAAAACGGGGATTCCAGGCCACAGGCAAATGAAGTTATGAAGTAAGTGAAATGTGATACTTGTTGGCTGGATTTTCCTATTTCTCCCATCAAATATCCTTAGAAAATTATTGAAATCAGTGGAAACTATGTTTTACTAGAGAGAGAACTATTATATGGTCTTCACACAAATATTAAGGAGTGGATAACGGAGTAAATAGTAATAAAAATCTCCCTCTGGTAATATGAAAACCTGTAAAATTAATGCAAATAATACTTCACTAATAGAACCAAAAAGTTTATAGATTATATCAGACTGTCTGTTAGCAGATCACGGCCCCCTCTACCTTCTACATTGTATGAGCTGGAAGCCTCCAAGCTACATTTTCTGGGATCCTTTTCTAGTTAGGATCTAGAAAAAGACCTTAAACTCTAGTTTAAGTCCTGCAAAATGAAAAGCACATGTAAGAGATATAAAAGACACTAAAGAAAAAAGAGTCATTTTTGCTTGTGTAACAGAGAGAAGGCATGTGCTCGAGCAGAAGGTCCTGCCAGTGGCTTCCAGATACACCGTGGGCAGCTGAGGATAGGCGTAATAGTTCCTCATGATATCCAAATTTCTTGATTTTCAGAAGTCTGGTAGTGGCTTTCCCTTCCTTTATATTCATAGCTCACCTCTCAGTTTTAGAAAATCAATATATCTGATGTTAATTCCCCATTCCTGCTTGAAAAAGCTAGAACGGTTTTGGTTTGGATACTGAATTACATACCTGGAGTAGTTCCAGACCCTGAAAGATGGTCATCTATAATCATCTGCCTGTCTTAATTAGATTTAAAGAAGGTAATGTCATTGATAGTAGGCAGTAGAACCACACTAATTCATGGTTTTCAGGCCCAAAACAGTTTTTTAAATTACAATATCATCTATAGTTTCCCAAACTGGAAAACAACCTTTTTAAAATTCAAATTGTGTGTTTAAATTTCAAAATATTACTGGGGTAATACTGGTTGCATAATTCACTTTTGCACATTTTAAGTCAGAAAAGTAAGTGTCCTCTTCACCCAGAATGTGTGCACTGGGCCAAACAGGAGTGAATTAACCTGCCCTCGCCCTCTCTCTCCCATCGACTTGATTTCCATCAAGTTTTACTTCCGTAAGTGTGTGCATGCATTGATTGACTAGTTCCAGTTTAGTGCTGAGTACATGTGGTGTTTGCTTTTCCATTCTTGTGATTTTTCACTGAGAAGAATGGTCACGAGTTCAGTCCAGGTTGTTACAAGAGATATTACATCACTGTTTTTTTAATGGCTGAGTAGTACTTCATGGTATATATACATATATATATATACCACATTTTATTATTACACTCATGTATTGGTGGGCACTTGGGTTGTTTCCATATCTATGCAATTGTGAATTGTGCTGCTATAAACATTAAAGTGTAAGTGCTTTTTTTGATAAAAAGTCCTTTTATCCTTTAGGTAAATACCTGGTAGTAGTCTTTCTGGACCCAATGGTATGTCTACTTTTAGTTCTTTGAGTTATGTCCAAAGAAGAGCTTCTACCTATACTATACAGAAATTATTCCATAACATGGAGAAAAAAGGAATCCTCCCTAATTTGTTCTATTGATGCCAATATCACCTTGATAACAAAGCCAAGAAAGGACACACTTAAAAAGGAAAAGAATAGGCCAATATCCCTTATAAATATAGAGGCAAAAATTCTTTATAAAATCTTAGCAAACCAAATGCAGCTGTACATCAAAAAAAAATAATTCATCAGGACCAAGTAGGGCTTCATCTCAGAGATGCAAAGATTGTTCAACTTATGCAAATCTGTAAATGTACATCACCACATAAATAAAAGAATAGGCTTTGAGAAAACAAATGACTATTTCAATAGAACATTATGGCAGAATAAAGTCATTGAGGTGATTGTCTATTTCAGACTGAACTGGAGAGATTATAGAGACAAAACAATAACCTTGGTGCTTTAAACTCTTAGCTGAAAGCACAGGCAGAGAACCAGGGATCATCTATAAAGATACTCAAAGAGTCTTATGGCCGGGCTTGGTGGCTTACACCTATAATCCTAGCACTTCGGGGCCCAGATGGGAAGAATGCTTGAGGTCAGGAGTTCAAGACCAGCCTGCTCAAGATAAAAAGAGCTCATCTTTACAGAATTAGGCAGGGGTGGTGGTATTTTCCTATAGTTCTGGTTATTCAGGAGGCTGGAGGCAGAAGGATCTCTTAAGAGTACAAGTTTGAAGTTGCAGTAAACTATGATGACACCATTACACTCCAGCCTATGCAACAAGTAAGACAGTCTCAAAAACAAAAACAAAAAACAAAATTAGTTCTGTATCTCTTACAGCCTTAGAATCAATGTATCTGAAAAGAAGACTTTGGTTTAGCATTCAGAGTGCCAGAATTTACTCAAGTAAATTTCATGGCATCCTTAGGTCTTTAATGTGAAAGATAGGGTATTAATGGGAATGGGTAGGTCACTGAGAATTGGAATTCAGGCCTTGAGGGTCTTAATTCCACTGAGTCTCCTTTACCATCAAAAGCAGCTTTTCTTATCTCTGCAAAAAGTAAGTTTCTTTTTCTTGAGTCCCTGTAATGACACTATCATTGAGGATGCTAATTCTCCTCAAAACCAACCTCCAGTAAACCTTAATGCCAAAAGATCCATGAGTAGATTTGGTGCTGGAGATTTCAAGAGAATAAGCAGAAATTCTGATCTTAGACAAGAACATATACATGAAAAATTCCCAAGAAATTTTTAAAAGTCCTTAGTATATGTCCTCTAAAACCACTGTAGCATAACCACAAAAATGTAAAGTATCTACAATAAAGTGTAAAAGTGAACAGGTAACTAAAAAGACAGGGAAATAGAAGTTGTTTCCTAATATTAGCAAAATGAGGCTTACTATCAGCAAAAGCTATCCATAGTAACAAATGCTGTCCTTGTTTGACTACAGTTATTGCACAATATATTAATAAATTGATAGCCACATGGTCTGAATATTGAGACAATTAACTGAAGATTCAAGAACAGGGAGTCACTCACTCTTATACATCTAGTTTACAAATTTTCCCATCAAATTAAAACAAATGTCCTAAATTAAAGCTTTAAAATTCGATTTGTCTAACTAGTAAGCTAAATAAAATAAATACTAGATTCAAGAATACAAAAGATAGAAAGATTCCTAGAGTATTTACTCCAACTCTTACATTTTATGACTATAAGGCCAAAGCAAAAAGAGATTTAGAGATTTGTAGAAAGCCCACTATTAATTGGAGATAGAAATGAGAATTATTCCCTTTTGCAGATTCTATCTCCTCATGCTTTCCAAAATATTCATACTACTACATTAGGAGGTAGAACAGCAGATACATAGAGTTTGCAAAATGTAATCGCTTCTAAATCTTAAAAGCACATTAGTATATGTGTGGCACAAATAATACAACAACAGAAAAGTTCAAACTTGATTCAGTCCAATATCTATTTTTGATTAAAACATTAAAATAGAAGCTAATGTATTAATGTATCAAGACTTAATTGTATACATATCTATACTGTCCATTTACATAAAAAGATTTGGGATAATTTCTTAGAAAACAGTTATTAAATACTGAACCATTTAAGTATCACAATTCAAAAAATAAAATGACCTTAAAATGCATCAAGAATACCAGACCAAGGGTGGTAAAGGAGTAGGGCACCAGCCCCATATGCCAGAGGTGGTGGGTTTAAACCCAGCCCACCCTGGCCAAAAACCCAAAACTGCAAAAAAAAAAAAAAAGAATACCAGACCAAGAAAAGTTATGATGATTGAGCATGAAACTGTTCTCTACATTTTCTAATAACTGATCCACTAGATTATGTGACTATTAGAAGCAAAACTTTTCTCATAAAATTTCTAGAGCTCCTTCCTAATGAGAAATATATGTTTAATTTGAAATTTAAAGCATATATTCACAATGAAAAAGTTTTCTTTTCTTTTTTTTTTTAGAGTCAATAGAAGAGATTTTTTAACAGCATCTGCAAGCAGATGGGCTACAACTGAATATGGAAGATGGCGACAGCACTGTGTTAGGATACGAGGCCTCTTTTACAGCAATTCAGGGTGTGATAAACGTGTAGCTCAGGAGGTGGCAACATGTTGGTCACAGTTCAGTAACTCCAGGTGCAGTGCAAGAGATCAATAGGTCATCTGTGAAGATTAGAGGGTTATCTGCTAGAAATCTATAACTCTTCTGTAACCTGCAAGGACTATTTAATTGAACTACAAAAGCAAGGAGAGACCTGTTCTTTGTTTAATGAATGTCCAGACAGAACCAGAGAATGCCTAATAGCTCTAAAGCAATCAAAATAAAATTTAATTCAATGAGTGATAACAAAACTCAAACCATAAAATAAAGCTTGAGAGAAAATCATTTCAAATAATGTAAATATTTAATGATAAAGCTTACATGCCAAGAGATATCTTTCTGAAAAGAGAGGTTACTAAAACTGCGTGATTGGTTCAATACAAGGAATTAAGAAATTAGAGCAGGTAACTATAGGGAAAGTAAATTACACTCATTTTGTATCTATGATTAAAATTCATTAGATAACTACCTGAGGTCCAATGAAAATTTTCATTACCCATCTATTATCAGTAGGTCAATCTGGTCTGGGTCATATAACATCTTTCTAGAATCTGATACCCTGTAAGGGTCAACTTGAAACTCAACAAAGCCATAGTCTAATATGGATCCAATCATCACTGAAAAAACCAAGATTACCTACCAGGTAAATTACTTTTCCAAAGGATTATAGTTAGAGCACTTTCTCAAAGCTATAAAGAGCATTATTACATTCTAGTTCTTCAATTTATGAAGTAATTTGATTATTTATTTAATGAGGAAAACTGGGGAATCTGTTTTTAAATGTTCAAGATGCACAGAACTAGAAGCAATTAACTTTTAAAAGGCAGGAAAAATTTAACAACATATTATAATAAAATAAATTAGGTAGCCTCTGCAATGTAAAACACAAAGTGTTTTCTAGAAATTTAACAATATTGGCTATACTGGCGGTTAGACATTTTTTTTCACTAGAGACTCATTTAGTATGTATTACTGATAATTTACTAAAAATTAAAAGACAAGGTCCTTTCCCTTTGAGGGAGTCCATACTGTAATTGGTAAGGAAATACACAAGAAACCACAATAAAATAGAATTACCAACCTACATAGAAATGAATATAACATTTATATCTTACACTTAGGTGATAAAGCAATGTAAACTGAGGCCTAATATGGAAATAGATTAGTCTAAAAAGTCTTCTTGGAGTTGCTTAAAAATACTAATAAAGAAAAATAACCATCAAAGCAAACAGAGAAAAGGAAAAGACACATAAAACACAACAAAACAAGGAATGACTGCAGACTTCTTATCCAAATTATATAAGCAAGAAGTCAATGGAAAGATACCTAGAAAGTGCTGAAGGAGGAAAGGGGCACACAGGTTGATGTTTGGAAGGGTCCTGAGCATAGGAGATTCTGTCCCCAGGGAGCTGAAATGTGCTGCCCTTCCAGCACATAGATGTGTTCACCAATTCAGAAGCTCCCAAAGCCCAACATTTAGTGAGTTTTACGGAGGTTTTATTATGTACATAAAATCTATTAAATCATTGGCCGTCAGTGATTAATTTAATCTCGCCGCCTCTCCCCTGAGGTTTGGGATGGGGAGGGTTGAAAGTTACAAGCTTTTAATCAAGGCTTGATCTTTCTGGTGACTGGGCTCCACCCTTAAGCTATCTAGAGACCCACTAAGAGTCACCACATTAGAAAAAAGATGTTCCTATCACCCTTATCATTCAGGAAATTCCAAGAATGCCAGGAACCATGAACAAGATCAAATCTCTTTCTTATTTTATCAGTTTCATGCCTGTGATCTCAGCACTTTAGGAGTTGGCAGCAGGAAGATCACTTGAGGCCAGGAGTTCATGGCCAGCCTGAGCAAGAGCAAGATGGCAGCCGTACAAAAAGTAGAAAAGTTAGCCAGATGTTCTGGCATGCATCTGTAGTCCCAGGTACTCAGGAGACTATGCCAGGAGGATTTCTTGAACCTAAGAATTTGAGATTGCAATAGGCTATGATAACAGCACTGCACTCTACCTAGTGTGACAGAAGGAGACTGTGCCTCAAAAAAAATAAAATAAAGCATAAATTACATTTGCCATTAAAACAATTATGTCTCCATATGTCATGTAGCCTCTGAGAAACAAATATTTTCAAAGATAGAAAATGTAGTTGATTCTAGATACTTTATAACTTCAATATGAAATGTTAACTGATTGAGAAACCAACTACCTTTCTACATTTTGTATAAATCTACATATCTGCGTGTGTGCATGGGCCTGTGTCTATTTGTAAAAAATGTTTGGTCTTGTTCTCAAAAGAGCTTAAGTTTGGTCATACGAATACACAAAATTGCAAAACATCACAAATTTTAGGTAGATAATGAATCAAGAAGAAACTACCACTTTATTTGGAACATTAAGACTAAGGTCAGAGCCCAAGAAAAATAATCACAAGAAAGGAAAGAGAGAAAAAGAGGGGAAAAAAGAGATCCCCTTCCTTCTTTCCAAAAAAGGAAGAATGAAAACATATATGAAAAATTTATTATTTGTAATTTGGAATTGCCTATATATATAAATCTTTGAGTCTGTTTGCAAATAATAAACTTCCATTTGTCAACATAGAAATAACCATGTTTAATGTAAAAACAGTTCATAGATTTTGCAGCAGAGGTAAGTGCTGACAGCTCAGATTAGCTCTTTCAACAACTTGAACGTCTTCCCAGAGTCTTGTGAATGAGAAGCATATTAATATCAGCTGTGACCACGCAGCACCATGACATGAAATGTCTGTTCAGGAGGTCATCTCCAAAAGATATCCCATACATCTTCATGCACAAGCAATGATAATTTATCACCTGGACGTTGGGATCTACTGTAAACTAATCCAAACTGCTGATGATACACTAAATCAGTTTGAGTGATGAGTATAAATAAAGCTGCAAGCAAAGTACTGAAGGAAACAGATCTATCTGATCGATGAGATGTCACAAGGCAAATGAAATGCAATGTTTACAAACATAGCGTCCCTCAGTTGAAAATTAACTAAATCAAGCATCAGAACATAAAGGCACACATTCATACAAGTTTCAAATGAAGGTTTAATGTAATGAGAGTCGGAGGCTATATTCAAATTATTTCAGATAAAACTAAACAGACTGGGTTGGTGGAAAAGAATGTATTAAAAATTGACATATTTTGCACACCACAGAATCTACGACAGGATAAAGAAAAATGTCGCGAAACAATAATCCTTTCCAAATACTATAACTATAGTTATTCAATCTGCTGAACAAATCCATACACACAGATGAAGAAAAACAATAAAAATTTTATACAGAAAATGATTTCACATCAACTTGCTACAAGGAAATCAAATTCAATTTGTGTTGCCCTTATGAATGCTTAGATACTTTCTCAAACTATTGTGCTAAGATTTCAATGGGGAAAAGCAAAGTAATGGGGATAAGGAAGGACATTCCTCAGATAGTTGACAGTCATGGAGGGCATTTCTTCAGAAAATAGGTTTTTCCCAACTATGTGATCAGAATAGAGCTTTTAGCACCCGAAAAATAGGTTCGACGGATTCAGCTATTCCGAAGGTGTCCCTGTTAGAAAGAGCTGATTAAAGTATATTCCAAGCCCTGCTGGAACAAATCCATAAAAATATTTTCCGAGGGAAATTATTCTTCAAAGCATTTCTATGTTTGTCCTCGGTGCATTAAATATATATACACAGTTTGTCATAACATATTTAACTCTAGCCTTGTATTTTTACCTTTCAGTTTATTTGAGGTAAAGATAGAATTATATCACTAAAATATGACCTGATCCCAGAGGTAGTTTATTTAAATTTCGAAATGAAAAGCTTGCTAAGAACAGATAAGATTGATTGCACCCTCTGTCTTAGCATAATTGTATTTGAGGTGAACATCAATTTACTTTAAAGGACACTTCTAAGTAGAAGAATTTATCATAAATATTCATCAATCACAGCTACTAGGAACATGATTTACTACAGCACATTCAAAGGAATAAAAGTTTATTTTCTATATTTGTGTCTGCTTTAAAGAGTTTAATAATTTTCCTTTTCTAAAAATAGCCTTCGAGTCCATACTTCATACTCTAAACGTAACATAATAAAACTGTTTTTCCCTTCCTTTATTAAATAAATTATATTTTCTAATTAAAATAAAAACATTTAAATAACATTGGAACAAATAACAATCTATGTATATCAACAGTAAAATAATAACAATGTAAAAAGATGCATATCTGAAAAATAGCTTTAAGATTTTTCTCAAATTAATAATTCTAGTTAGGCTAACATAATTTGTTTTCACTTTTTATAAACTTTTAAGTGGAAGGAAAGGAAGGCTTTCTGAAAATCTTACATAGATTATTCAGGTTTTGACATATTTGAAAATTACTTCAATTTAAAAATGCAAATTAAACGCATCTTAAATTATACAGCAGTTGAAGTTTTCTCATGTGAATACTGCAGCTACAGCTTTTGTTTGTCATGAGGAAAAATATTGTTCACCTTACACATCCCAAAGTTTTCTATCAAATTCAGCAATTTTGTATTAGCAATGTACAAATCTGTATGTGATTCTTAAATATGTCAACAAGAAAAATGTAAAAGATTAAAAAAAAAATTTACTTACTTGCAAACCCCTCTGAAAAACTGAATGGCCCATAAAATTAGCCAGCATTCTAATCAAAGCGGCACCCTGTAAGGAAGAGTATAAAAAAGGAAAGAGTTTCAGCCAAGCATCATGATTCTATAACTAACCTATATGAGTCAAAACCAGTCTACTTCCTTTACAGTATCCTATTTATAAAAAGAGTTAAAGAACAAGAGAATCATGAAAACAGTACCCCACTTACATATAACAATTGCTCTTTTCATCTTAAGGATCTAAAAGTTTTGTGAATGTAAAACCTGCAATTGGAGGGAATGTCTCCAGGCAATGATGTGCTGTAATTTAGGAGTAATCGACATTGTTTTGAGCACTGTCTATGCCAAAGTTAAAAAAACATAGTTCTTGTACTTGTAAGCTCATAAGCTGGCGAGGAAAGGATACTCATATTAATAAAATATTATACTAAAATATAGCTTGAAGTAGCATTTTAGTAACATTTGCTATACTACAAACTAAGTACTTTGAAGTACTTACTGAGTCCCTGGCATAACCAAGAACCTAAATTGAACTGTACAAATTGGGAAGTAGAGAGAACCAAACAGTCTAACCCCCCAAATTATTTAATCTCTCTGTTCCTGACTTTTCTGTATTGTGAAGTGTAGGTAACAATAGTTCCACTTCCTGGTTTTCCAGTTAATACAGGCAAAGCAGTGCAAACTGTGTCTGAAAAACAGTAAGCACTATAGGAGTGTTCGTCATCAGTAAGTGTTATTACAAATTAGCCAATTATTTTCATTTCCTGTCTATTTCTTTTAGAATTAACCACATATATCCATATACAAATAAAAAAATCTGTGATTGATATATGTCTTTGGAGTGTTAGAAAGAGATACTATTTAAAGCTATCCACTTCATTATAAGAATCATTACTGTAACATTAAAGAACAACTTTAATGGCAAAAAGGCAAGCATGTCCCCAACATGAAACATTCCAAGTTACGGCGGTGAGGTCTGGATAATCACAAATCTGTACATCAAATACCAATAAGCCTTCAAAAAGATACTTTAATCCATACCAAATCATTCTAATTATGGAGCAGTGGATTGTAAAAAGTGAAAAATATTTAAATATAAACACTAGCCTGCTTGGGAGGATTTCTTTATCACTACACATCTCCTGTCACTGTCATTACAAATATACACACTGCAATAGCTCAAATTTTACAAATTATCTCCTTTTACATGAGAATAATAAGAATCACATATAGACTTAGTTCAGAAATAGAATTAATTTCCATAGTTCGTTACTAAAATTGTTTCCTATAATTCATTTAACTTTGATGCAATATAATATTCAGGTTTCATGAATCGCTATTAAAGAAGTGCCTCAAAAACTTTCCATCATCATCAAAATTACTCCCCCACTTGCTATGTTACTTTCATCTCAAAAAACACAGGCCACAGAACCACTGGGTTTTATGCCTCCTCTAACATTTTTCCTCTCGCACCTTCTACCGTTGGCTTTTTCTTTTGCTTCTTCCTCTTTATCTTCTGCACACTTGTTTATGTCCATAAAACAGAAGCATTTATGTTTCAATCTGGGGACTAGCTTAGAAATTCCTTTAGAACACATCAGCGCCGCTCCTGAATTTCCTCGACAACCTCTCTTCCTACACATTTCCAATCTAATCTACCACCCAGAGGGTGGAAACTGTCAGTTTTACGGCAAAACTAATCCTTGACACCTGGGGAGTGAGCCTGAGAATCCCAAGCAGTCAATTCGAACTTTCCTTCAGAGCAGAATAGCCCTCTTCAGATGATTTAAGTGTTTCCCTCCAGGTAATGATGACTTGGTCTCTTGTGGAGCTATAAAAACTATCAATTTAGCATGATCTAATGACACAAGAATCCTAATCATAAAGAATGTACCAGTTTTTCTCTCTGGGTCAAGCTGGAACAGAGTGCTAATAAGAAATAATACCGAGAAATACAATCAATATTCAAATGTTGTGTAATATCACTTAACTCCAGATTATTACCATATTGCATAATGCTATTAAGTTTTAGAAAATATGTCCATATTACCCAATTGAACATTTTAACGTTCTCTAGAGGAGCATGCACTCTTCTATTTTTAACTAGACTTATCTTTCCAAAGCTCAATTTTTAAAGTCCTTATTTTACAGAACTTCATAGACAGATGGGCTGTCCAGCTGTCATCTTTCAACCAACACATACCAAGCACCTACTATGCATGGATCATACCAAAGCCCACAACTCTTAACATAGGCATAGCTTAAAGTAGACTTCTTAGAAAGAAAGAAGGAAGGAAAGAAGAAAGAAAGGAAGGAAGGAAGGAAGGAAGGAAGGAAGGAAGGAAGGAAGGAAAGAAGGAAGGAGAGAAAAGAAAATCTTTCATTATGTCTTTAAAACATTTGTTCAGCAAACCAATACTGTTCACAATATTGCAATGTATATCTATTGGTGATTTAGAATTCTAGCCCCAATCAAACAAACTGGACATTTAGGAAGTCTGAGTAGCTTTGCATGATGTAAATACACTATTTCTGCAAGGTTTTTAAAATCTTGAGACTAGACCAAGAAAAACCATCACTGTTTGCCAAACTATAAGGTTCAGAGATATAATAGGATACTTAACTGATTTTTCTAAGCTTTTGTAAAAAATAATAATAATAATAATCCACAAAAGAATGATTGCAAACCCATCCATCTTTTAGTAATGTTTACACTAGAACTATCAGGGTCAGGGAGAGCAAATATCTCCAGAAGGAAAACTGTGTGCTCATGACTTGGTACCACCCTCTTGTGCCCATGGTTCAGAGGACGACCTCCTTCAATGTAACAAAGGATGAGACAGTGGAAACCGTCTTCCTGTACAGCAATTACTCTGAATTCTTAAAGAGTAGCTATTGTCCAGGATGTACAGCATATTATTCACAGGTGCCCTTCACTGATAACTGATCACTTTTAAAGAAAGAGTGATCTTCCCAACTAATTTATTCCTCTCATATGCGGCTATCGAGTAAGGTGGTCTGTGCGGTATCCTGTAGACACAAACAGGAACACCAGCAGTGTCTGTCCTCAGGGAAATCAAAACTTCATAAATGAGATGAGATGAAAACAATACTGTGTTCCACAAGAAGGAGAGTTCATGTCTGAAAGTATGAAGAATAGAAGGATTTACAGGAATGATATGTGTTTGGGGCCTTGAAGGGTGGATGCAGTTCCCTGAGCAGAGAGAAACAGAAAGTATCCGCATGGTGTGGCCAGGATGGTCTTTGCACCGTCAGGCAGGTGTGAAAGTGAAAATCACAAGGAGGAAAGAGGGTGTGAAAGGACACGGGGCACGGAACCAGAGGTGGAGATCAGACGGGAAGTGAGATTGAGGCAGTTTGTACAGAACTTGGAATACCAGGACTAAGAAATTTGCAAAAATTGGTTTTTATAAAAGACAGAACTTAACTACGATACTTCATGGAAGAAGTATAATAGTCAAGAACGAATAATGGTAAGGAGGAGAAAAGCTAGAGATAGATTTAAGGAATAGAGCAAAGATAAGTTTGAATTCTACAGTCTGAGTAAGTAAAAGATAACATTAGCATATACATCTGTGTGTGTATGTACACACATATATATACATATAATTTAGAAGAAAGTACTGATTAGAAAAATATGACAACACCTATTGGTAAATGTAGAGTGTGCAGAACAGGTAATGAATCTGAGATACTGAGGGAAAAAGCAACCCATAGGAATGAAATTCAGTGGACGATTATGATTGAAGCAATAAACTGGGATCTGGAGTGGGTAAGATTGCCAAGAGAAAAGTGAAGGAAATAGAACCCAGAATCTTAGAATGTATTTACCAATTACATATGACTTGCACTTCACTGCCCATAACAGGCATTCAAGAACTATCTGTTGAAATTTATTGAAGAAATACAATTAAGAACAAAGTCTGACATATTATAATGAAAAGCAAAAGGCAAACCAACAAATAGCATCATAGAAGAGATATTTTCAGAATTAGAGCTTCAGATGTAAGGAAGACAATAGCTAAGTTTAACAGAGCTATATAAATAGACTTGTGGATGTGAAAGCCAATTAAAAAACAAGGTGAAAGGAAGGAAGCAATGAGAATACTAGAAGCAAGCTCACATGAAGGGTTTGTGTCTGAGTTTTTTAGAAAATGGGAGAAATTTTGTAATGTACAAAATCATTCACCAGAGACGGAGATTGAGGACAAAGTCAATCGAGGGAGTGTTATTGATGAAAAATTCCACAAGAGCTAAGTAAGAAGGTAATTTAGGTTAGTCTTGGTAAAAAATAAGGACAGTCTTCTCTGAGACAGGACTGAGGCAAAAGAGGAAAATAGAGGCTCGGCGCCTGTGGCTCAAGCGGCTAAGGCAGCAGCCACATACACCTGAGCTGGCAGGTTCATATCCAGCCCAGGCCAGCCAAACAACAATGATGGCGGCAACCAAAAAATAGCTGGGCATTGTGGGGAGCACCAGTAGTCCCAGCTACTTGGGAGGCGGAGGCAGGAGAATAGCTTGAGCCCAGGAGTTGGAGGTTGCTGTGAGCTGTGATGCCACGGCACTCTACCCAGGGCGACAGCTTGCGGCTCTATCTCAAAAAAAAAAAAAAAAGGGAAAATAGAGATAAATAATAGATTTTGAAGTGCAAAGTGCAGAGTTAAGGAAATACATTGCACAGAATAGACTATTGGCTCCATCAAGGGGGAAAGACTCGGTCTGCTGACTCCGCATTTTTGACCCATTGCCAAAAAAACAGTTGATTCCAAAAAAATTACTGAGTGATTGATGACCTGTCTTTTCTCAATAATATAGAAGCTATGATCCCAAGATGATTTGGAAAGAACTGGATTTGAAGAAACTCAAATAAAAAAGAAATAGGGGACTCTAAATACTTAGAAATGTGCAGAAAAGTTTAAGTCCTAGATGAGGTTATGAATAATGTATCTGTCCTTTTCTAAGCAACTACTTGTGCTACACACTATAGTCGCAATATCATAAGGAAAATACACACATTACTATGTTTATTAGAGAAGAAAATCAAGACATAAAGTTTGTATAACTTGGAGAAATTGGCACAAATAATAAATAATGAAGATTAGAAACCCTTTTATACCACTCAAAATCAGTAACCTTAATCAATTTAGGGTACTTTCTTTTAATCTCAAATCAAAAGGGTTACACGATTATCTCTATCAACACTGGGCATAGCAAGAATGTAGATAAAGAAATAAAATTTTGGCCAGGCAGTGACTCAGGCCTGTAATCCTAACACTCTGGAAGGCTAAGGCAAATGCATCGCTTGAACTCAGAAGTTCAAGACCAGCTTGAGCAAAAATGATACTCTGTTTCAACTTAAAAAAAAAAAAAACTAGCCAGGTGTCATGGAGATGCCACCTCATTCCACCCAGGGCAACAGAGTGAGACTCTGTCTCAAAAATAAAAAAGTTTGAGAGCTACTTAGTGTTTGGAATCAATCAGATGCTCACAGAAGAAATGAAGAGAAATCTAATTCAAAGGACATAGTGGGAATGGCTGATCCACATTCCTCAAAAAGGACATGTTTACGGGCTGGGAGACTTTAGGCTACTCCAGGGCAGCTTCACCAAGTACAAAGGGCTGGAAAATTGAAAACGGTGGTATTTCCACCAGATGCCATTTGTGGGTATGGCAGCTGTGAAAACGTGCTGTTCAGATTCCCTACTGCACCTCCTCCGTGTTCCCCATCACACACTTTCCTTGGTGTACACTTGGCCATGACTCAGCAGGACAGGGTACAAAGTCAGGCCCATCCCAGCGACACCGGGGCCTCCTCCAACGGGCAAGTCTGACTGCAGGGCTCTCCGCTGTCCCAGATGGGCGTCCTTCACACTGGGGCTAAAGCCTGAAACTCCTTCAACCCCACGCGCCTCCCTCCCTCTCTCCTTGTGCTGTCACTACAGGGTGGCCAGCCCCCTCCTCTCCCCACCTCCTTTGACACATGAAGATGTCTGCTTCTGAGAGGGTCTGGTCTAACCGAGTAGGACAATGTTTAGCCGTGAGGTCCACACAACGATAAATTGTTGGATAATAGGTCCCTGACATAAGTTGGTGAGGAGTACGTTCTAGTGACAAGGAGCATGCCTACAGAACAAAAGGGGCCTTTCCTTCTTACTCCCCTGGAGAAGCCTTCAGCTAGTGAATATTCTACAGCACAAACCTATTTGCTTTGTGGTTTTCTGTCCTCCAGGGCAGGAAAAAGCAAGAAATAATGTTATCACTGCTGAGTGTGCATGTGTGAGAGACAAGGCGGAAGGGTGAGGAGATTGGCCCAAAGTTACTGGAGTTCTCCTTTTATCCTAAGGACATTTGCACTAGATTGACAATCGCAGCTCAATTTACAATCGCCAAAACGTGGAAACATCCTAAACGCCCACCATCCCAGGCATGGATTAACAAACTGTGGTATGCATACCAAGGAACATTATTCCATCATAATAAAGATGGAGACTTTATATCTTTTGTATTAATCTGGGTGGAGCTGAAATACATTTGCTTATTACAGTATCAAGAATGAAAAAGCAAGTAAGCAATGTACTCGATACTAACACGAAGCCAGTAGATGATCTAATACATGCCCACATAGGAGAGAAACTCAATTCAACTCAAGATGGGGGCAGGGATAACCATGGAGGGGAGAGGAAGCAGGGAGGGAATGGGTGAACTTGACCTAATGGACACAATGTAGGGGTGTATGGCACACCAGATAGATAGATAGATAGATAGATAGATAGATAGATAGATAGATAGATAGACAGACAAAGAAATAAAACAAAGTTACTCACTTTCATCCACTCAGTGGTTGAGTTTTTGATTAACCAATAAACCTATGAGGTAAGACTTTCTTCCTATTTTCTGAGTTACTGAAAAGATTAGTCCATTGAATCTCATTCAAAGTACTTTTAAATGCAAATTTCCAAATGATGTCTCTGCACTAAACCTGGACATGTATGAAGACAATATGATATTCTACCACGATTTGTTACTGAAGCATGCCTTTCCGTCTGGAATAAAAGTGTAACTTAATTTCTGCATGTTTTTTCAAAACATCTTTTATTCAGTGTTTTCCATAATAATATGATAGCAATATTTAACATCTGAAGAAGAGAAAAAACAAAATACCTAATCCTGAATATCCTTCACTCAAAAATGGGTTACAAAAAAGAGAGCTGAAAGAGAGAATAGGAAAGAGCATAACAGAGATAAAAAGGGGGAGAAAATTAATTCCACACAAGAAAGCAGAATTAATGCCCCATCGCTCCCATCTCCCCGCTTGGAACCTTGGAGTCCTCTTTGATTTATTACTTCCTGAGGCCAAGCCTCTCTCTCAGCATGGCTGAGTAATTTTACAGCCTCCCAGTGACACCCCAAATACATTCTTACTGTCACAAATCCATGCTATGGGCCACATTCAGACTAATTATTTTAGAAGCATAATGTCTGCTAAGAGTCCTCACCTTGCTGTGTACAGAGCATACGAGATGATCCAAGTATCTACCATTAGAATGTAAAAATAATGGTGATGATAACTGTATTACTACCACTAATAATTGTATTCATTATAACACCTCCCTTAAGATTTTTCTGGGAATTTATTTAAATTATTTATATAAAGCACTTGAAATAGGGCTTGGCATATAATAAGCTTCAACAAAGTATGAAGCTTATTACATCCTCTTCGACATCATCATCGTTGCTATCAGTATTTTTATGCTGGTGCCCTGACCCCCAAAATGTTTACTTTAAAAAAATGTTCCACAACAGTAATCAAGCCCATATATAATGAGACTTACCACTATCTACCAACACTTTTTTACATACGACCAAATAATCAGCTTCTACTCTAAATAAGCTCATCTTCTCATCATCCCACAAGCACGTCACATCTCCTGGTCTCTTAATCATGCTGTTTACATCGAGTGCAATGATATTCCTTTTCAATCCTATTATCTTAGCCCTATACGTTATTAAATGCAGAAGGAAATGCCATACGATGATATAAAAATTCTCACCCACTATATTAGCTCTCAAGACTTTTCCATCCTCTGAAGTCAAATCCTTTAAGTCTGAACAATACAATTTGTCAAATTCTGTGCTATCATTTATTAATTTTCCACATGACTTTTCTCCTTTCCACAACTAGATGTAGGCCATTTACCTCCATTAATCTAATTCAACTAGAATATTTAAACTTACTGTTGGCACATCTATTAGTTCTTGATGCCATAACATTTCCATTACTAAAGAAAAATGATGCTGACTAGGAAAGGTATGCCCCAAGTCTAGTTAGCTAGTTTCAGAGCAGCAATTTATACTATGAGATTGCAGTTCGGTATGTATATTTTGCTGGGGCCATCTATTTGTTTCAGTATTCTCAAACAGAGGCACCCAAACTGGGTGGCTTATCAGTAGATTAATAGGAGAAAGGTATTGAGAGGGCCACAGATCCCAGGGACAAGAAAACGAAGAATTTTCAACATCGTCAGAAACAGCACTTGCCTAAAAGCACTGAACTCAAGAAATCTGAAACGTTATAATACCGTACACTTGAATGAATGAACAGTGAGGAAAAATTGTAGAGCAAAACGTAGCAAAATAAGAAACAAAGAAATGATTGAGAAGATGAAAAATGAAACACACAGGATCTCTGAGAAGATGAATACAACAGCCAAATTCATCAGGAAAAAGAGAAAAATGCAAATATTAGGAATAAAAATGGTCACATAACTTCATAAAAAAATTATAAATTAAAAATAGTAAAATCATTATAGCAAAAGGTACTAATAGGTAAACTCTAATTTTAAAAAACTATAAAACTAAAACTTGTCAAAATGAGCAAAGAAGCCAACCCAATGCAAACATTGTAACCTAATTGTGCCCTCACAGTTATCTGAAATTTTTTTCTTTTTTTTTTGAGACGGAGCCTCAAGCTGTCACCCTGGATAGAGTGCTGTGGCATCACAGCTCACAGCAACCTCCAACTCCTGGGTTCAAGCGAGTCTCCTGCTTCCGCCTCCCAAGTAGCTAGGACTACAGGTGCCCGCCACAACGCCCGGCCATTTTTTCATTGCAGCCGTCATTGTTTGGCGGCCCGGGCTGGATTCAAACCCGCCAGCTCAGGTGTACGTGACTGACACGCTAGCCTGTTGAGCCACAGGCACTGAGCCAGTCATCTGAAATTTTTTTTAAAAGATTAAAAAAAAATAAAGACACCAAAAACAAAATAAAACTCACAGTAAGATTTTAAGAAAACATTACAGTATTGCCCTGCTTTAAAGAAAGCATTGGACAGGAATCAAAAAAGAGTAAATTACTGTTAACTCTTTTTAATGACACTTGTGTAACTGAAAAATGTAAAACACAGTCCAATCTATTTTATGTAATCATCTATGAATAAACATTGCATATTTTACATGCATATATAAATAATTTCTGGGATAAATATCACATATATCCCATATATTGTTTAATAGCATAAATGCAACTTAGTCAATATATACTATAATATATAAGACCATAACTAATATAATCTGTATATGTAAAATAGCTTATATGAAGAGAGAGAAGGAAAAACAGCAGAGTTGAACAGCAGATATCAATAATGGTTTAATAAAAAATTCTATTAATATAATTCATCATATTAATGGTGGAGACAAATGATTTAATGAAATGTGGAGAAAACATTTGATCTGACTTAGTATTCATTAAATAATAATAACACATCTTAATAGACTTTGGAGAAGGAAATCATTAACATAATGAAAGTCATCTTCCAAAGACATATTCAGTGATAGGACATCATATACGTTCTCCTTAAAGGTGAAAATAATGTATTAATACTTATATTCAAAAAGCATTAATTTTATCATAAAATAAATGAACAAAGAAATATCAAACAAAAAGAAATGATGTAACAAATTAACCTTATTTGGAGATAGTGTGAAATTCATCACAAATATCTGAGAGATTATAGAGCTCATCTATAAAAATACAGTAAGATTGCCTGACACAGACAGATAAGTAAAAATGGGAGAATTGACATGTTTCAGTAAAAACTAATTGAAGGAATTAATTTATAAGGAGCCCCATTCTCAAAAGAAAAATAAGCTAATATAACAAAACCGATCACAAGAGGAACATTTAAAAGTTGTCCAGAATTTTCATGGAAGAAATTACATAGCTTAACCAAAAATGGACGGCTATAAAAATGACAAACTACATTGCTTATAAGGTACAAAAAGTTATTGTAAAATGACAAATATTCTAAAATTATCTGTGCATTCCTCAAAATAAGTTTTCTATTTTAATGAATTTTCTTGATCTGAGAGTTCATATGGATGAACAAAAAGTAAATGATGGAAATTGTGAAAAGGAACAAAATAGACAATTGTCTGTCTTGACAATTATCTCAGTGGTCAGGACTAACCACTACAGCTTTAGTGGTTAGTCCTGACAGTAATGTCAGAGCAGGAATAAATAGATAGACTAGGGGACCAGAATACAGTACTGCAAAGACTCAATACTGACATCAGTAATAGCTGGCAAGTGTTGTATCACACACCAGAGAACAAAGGCGGGAATTCAGTAAATCACGCTGGCAAGACTGATTATCCAAACAAAAATTAAATTACATTTTATATAACAACATAAAGATACATCAACAAAATATCTGGATAGATCATTAAAGATTTTGATAGGACGGCACCTATGCCTCAGCGAGTAGGGTGCCGACCCCATATGCCAAAGGTGGCGGGTTCAAACCCGGCCTCGGCCGAACTACAAAAGAAAAAAATAGCTGGGCATTGTGGCGGGCACCTGTAGTTCCAGCTACTTGGGAGGTTGAGGCTAGAGAATCACTTAAGCCCAGGAGCTGGAGGTTGCTGTGAGCTGTGTGACGCCAGGGCACTGGACAGAGGGCCATAAAGTGAGACTCTGTCTCTACAAAAAAAAAAAAAAAAAGAAAACACTTCGATAAAAATGCAAAACTCTAAAAGTATTAGGAGAAAATGAAAGAAAAAATAAACTTTATAAAATTGGGGTTGAACAAGGTACTTAAAAGCATGAAGCATAGCAGAGAAAAAAGAAAACTAACATCTGAATTTAAAAATCTGACAAAAGATATCATACTAAAAGACAAATTGCAGTCCTATCAACAATTTAAGATTAGTATCCAGAATCCAAAAAAGCCCTCATATTAATTAGTGATTAAAAAGAATAAAAGAGCAGACTGAAAACCAAGAACCCCTTTGGAAAATAGGCAATAAATATAAACAGGAAATTCAAAAAGTAAGAAATCTAAAGGACAACAAATACACAAAAGAAACCTAATCTCCCTAATAAATAAGGAAACACAAATAAAGACAGCAAGATGGCTTTTCATAGCCATAAACCGAGGGAAAGGTTGAGAATTTAATAGTACCAACCACAGATGAGACTGTGAGGAAAGGATTTCTCAAACCAGGCGTACATAGGTACAAACACTTTGAAGAAAAGATGTGTGCTGAGGTAAATCTAGAGAGTAATTTATTTGTGCATTTAACAATTATTGAATGCCTGGTGCCATAGGGCGTGAATATCTTGCAGAGATCAAACCAAGTAAAATTTTCATGAAATTTACATTCTGTACAGAAGATGTAGCTAAAAACAAAGAAACAACTTCATAATAATTCCGAGTGCCAGTTACCGCTATGAAGAACACTAAAGGGGGTTAGATTCAGAGAGAACCGGGGGAGGAGAGCTCTCAGGTCATCTATACAATAATCAGGAAGATTTCCATAAATAAATTAATAGTAAGGAGAGACAGCAATCACGTGAAGATCAAGCCATGTTGATAACTGAGGAACAGCCTTCCAAGCATGGAGAACAAACATGGTTGGGTTTTGAAATGTAGATTTCGGGAGGGAGATTGGGGCTAAAAGTCCCACATCCCCACAAGTTGCAAGTATCAACGGGGAAGACAAAATAAAAATTATCTGAAGAGTGAGTCCTGAGCATCCCAATATTTATAGATTGACAAAAGTGATTGAGTTCATCAAAAGACATGAAGGAGAAATGGCTAGTAAGTTGTTCACAAAAAAAGTTAAAAGGTGCGGAGATGCTTCCAGGAAAAATAATGAAGATAGTGCTCCGAGTGGAGAATGATGATCACTATAAAAAGTGCCTAAGAAACCAAGTCAACAAAGACAAAGACAAATTGGATTTTGCAAAGTAAAATTAATTTCTGACTTGACAAGAAAAGTTTGGTCAAATGTTGAGAATGGAAGTTTAATTACAGCAGCTTTAAGAGAGAAATAGAAAAGGAATTAGGGTTTTCTACCAAAAGAGTATAAAGATATAAAGAAATAGTCTGGGTGGATGTAAGTCGAGGAGATTTTTATTAAAAGCAAAGTATTACCATTGTAGTAGAAAAGAGTAATATCGTAGGGAAGAAAAAAGATGATTCAGGAGGGAGGAGAGAGCTCTGTGTGTGGAAAATCCTGAAGTGGGCAGGGTGGCGCTGGCCTAGATCACGGCACACATGTTCACCCCCCACCAATACCTCTAGCAGGTGCATGCAGAGGGGGCAACACTTAAATGTGAGCACAAGGACACTTCTAGAAAGATGTCATTCGCAACTTGTTTCTATTTTCTAATTCTAAATCCAATAGTTTCTAACAGAGAATGACTGCAAACAAACTTATCTCCATGAAGAGGAGTCTGGATTTATAAATTGTGCTTTAATCATATTGTATAGCAATGAAGATAAATGACAGAGGTCTGAGTATAAAAATATGATTGAGAGAGTTATAGCTCCTTCGTGGTTATTTCTGGAAAAAGAAAGAGGGACGTATGACAATGAAAGGGATTAAGGGATGTTATCTGATGTTTGATTTCTTTAAAACAATTCATAAGCAAATATATCTGTCTAAAACATGACAATATTTGCTGAAATGGGGTCTCTAGGGCACATAAGAGCTCAGGCAATAAAGTTTGTGAACGCATCCTAGGAAAAGTGCTACACACGTCTTTACTGAATAGCACTACAGTCACCTTCGAGGTACTCGCCTTGGGAAATTGCACCAACACCAGCGTTTATTTCACCGTTAAGAGCAATTCTGACGCTTTTTCTGGAATGGCCATCAGAGCTGTCGTCGTACAAGATCTCACAATTAAGTTTGCAAATTCATCCAAGAAGAAGTGCTACATACCTCTAGTCACCTTGAAAGCATTCCCCGTGGCCATCGGGTGACTGTAATGATATTCAGCCATGAGAAATGTAGCATTTTTTCTAGGAGGAGTTTACAAACTTAATTGTCCCACCTCATATATCTGATAACATTTGTATGTTTTTAAAGTTTCTTAACTGCAGTTTTACAAATGGCAAAGACCTTTGTCTCTGGGAAAATTGCTAACCTAAAATACCTAATAATTAATCTCATCTAGTTCAGCCTCTTGCATTTGATATAAATTTCCTACTCTCCTTGTCTTAAAGGCAGTGGTCTATCTGTAGAGCCTTCTAGAAGTATATTGGCTCTGCCTGGTTTTTTATTTTCTTTTTAATGTATAAAATGAGTTTATCTGGTAGAGGAAAACTGAAAAAAGTTGAAAGTTTAAAAAATTAAGACTGTGTGAATAATGATTTGCTTTTAAGAATCAAATTACTAGTGAATATATTTTAATTCCCATTATCAAAGCCATAGTTTGAACATAGTGCTAAAAATATTTATTTGTTTATTTATGGATCCAATGAAAGACTGAAATGTCCCAAATAATAAATGAGTTAAACAAATTTGATTTTGTTTTAAGAAGTTCAGAAAATGCCATTTGTTTGTAAAAAATCTAAATATTCTTCATCCCAAATTCATTTTAGAACCTGAGAATGACAGGCTATAAAATAATTGTACAAAGACATCAATATCATTTGTGTGTTGTTTTGATTTTTTATTTCTTTTTTTTTTTTTTTGAGACAGAGTCTCAGTATGTGGCCCTTGATATAGTACTGTGGCCATCACAGCTCATAGCCACCTCAAACCCTCGGGCTTAAGCAATTCTCTTGCCTGAGCCTCCCAAGTAGCTGGGACTACAGGCACCCACCACAACTTCCAGCTATTTTTTTGTTGCAGTTTTCATTATTGTTTATAGCTGGCCTGGGCTGGATTCAAACCGGATGTATGTGGCCTGCTCCATAACCACTGTGCTACAGGCGCCAAGCCATGTGTTTTTTAATATAAGCCAACAAATGGCATGCTTCTCACTCACTGTAAAACAATTAAAACAATTGTTCCTTGTCAGACTCAGACTATCACAGCTGGAAACCCACATGAAATTTAGAGTATTAAAAAAAACACAACATGAATTAATGTTAGGGAACAAGCATGTCAAATGAGCTACATAAACAAGACTTTTAAAAACACATAATATTGTGCTAGCAAGTGTCAAACTTATACTTAATAGAGTCATTACAAATTAAGTTTTAGATATATTTTGAATGCATAAAACCTCTCTGATTTCTGTCTGCTGTAAAAGATGGCATATCTCTTCTTAAAGAAGCAGGGCTGGGTTTAGCTGAATGGTATCACCTGGAGTGAATATGATTTATTATGCAAACAGTGATATACATTGTGTAAGGAAGTTTTAATGTCAGTCGGATATTTTCTCTAAAAGTTAGAACAGCACTAACAAGTTATTTATTATGCTGCATATTTTCTAACTAATCCAAAGGCTCATTTTTATAACTAATAATCAAAATGCCAAACACTCGAATATTTGAAAGTTGTCCACAACCTAATTTGTATGCACAATATTTAGTTACATAGTTAAATGTATGCTTCCTTTCCAGTTTTTCTTATCTAATATTTTATTGTATATATTGATGGATGTAATATCGGTATGTATGAAATATGTGTAGCTTATGTGGGTTCTTTCATACTTTTATTTGACTTACTAAAATAAGAAAAGATTGTGGGGCCTGTGATTCATATAAGTCTAATAATTTCTTGAACTTGTCTTTTCTTCCTAACCCTTCCCTAGATTCTGACCTGTATTGTCTTTTGAGAGACTCTGGAAAGAGTCGTCTCCTGGGTCTACCGTCTCTGTTGGATGTTTCTTCAGATCTCTAAAACAAACTTTTCCTTATTCTTGCTTTAGCACAAGCTCCCCATGCCGGAAACGTCACAATTATCCTGAATCAGTCTTAACTTTACAGATTGTAACTCTAAGATCACATTTTTCTAAGCAGTCTTTCCCAATTCAAGGCAGAATTAAAATTGTCTCCACAACTAACCTGCAGTCCTTTACAGCATGGTACTGGCACAAAAACAGAGAGATAGATGTATGGAACAGAATAGAGAACCAAGAGATGAACCCAGCTACTTACCGCTATTTGATCTTTGACAAGCCAATTAAAAACATTCAGTGGGGAAAAGACTCCCTATTTAACCAATGGTGCTGGGTGAACTGGCTGGCGACCTGTAGAAGAC
>CAUYRH010003408.1:0-17936 GCA_963574655.1 Perodicticus potto
GGAGCTGGAACATATTCTTCTTAGCAAACTATCTCAAGAATAGAAGAAAAAGTATCCAATGTACTCAGCCCTAATATGAAGCTAATTTATAGCTTTCATATGAAGGCTAAAACCCAATTATAGCACAAGAATACAGGGAAAAGGGCAAGGGAGGAGAGGGGAGGGGGAAGAATGGCTGGAGGGAGGATCACACCTATGGTGCATCTTAGAAGGGTACTGTGAAACTTATTAAATGTAGAATATCAATGTCTTCATATAGTAATTAAGAAAATGCCATGAAGGCTGTGTTTAACAGTTCGACCAAAATATTTTCAGATTGTATATGAAGTAAGCACATTGTGCCCCATGATTTGCACTAATGTACACAATTATAATATAATAAAATTATAAAAAAAATAAATTAGTTGGAACGTGTCTGCCAACTTCTGTGTTTTGAAACAAATTGTTCAGAATTGGTAACAATTTTTTCACATTTTGTAGAATTCTCCAGTGAAACCATCTGGATCTGAGGATTTTTACTGGGTAAAGTTTTAATTATGAATTTAATTTCCTTAATAGTTTTCAGACCATCTAAATTATTTATTTCACATCTGATAAGCTGTAGTAGTTTCTCCTTTTGTAAGGAATTGGTCTATTTTATAAAAGTTTTCAAATTTATTTATATAGAAATATTCACAACATTTCACTATTATCCTTTCTGAGTATGTAGGTTTTGCAATGATATTCCTGATCCAGTTCTCATCTTGGTAATGAGTCTCTCCTCTCCTTTATTCTTTGCCAGTCCTAGTAGAGATTTGTCAATTTTATTGACCTTTTCAAAGAACCAGCTCTTTTAATTCAATATTTTCTCTATTTTTCTATTTTCATAATTTCTATTCTTATTTTTATTATTTTACCCTTCTGCTTACTTTGAGCTTATATTGGTCTTGTATTTCTAGGTCCATGAGGTGGAAGCTCAGATTATTGGCTTGAGACTTTTTGTCTTTGTAATGTGTGCCTTTGTGTCACTAAAGTACTGTAAATTTCCATTGCAGTACTGCTTCAGCTGAATCTTATAAATTCTGACATGTTGTAGTCTCATTTTTGTTTAGTTAACTATATATATTTTTAGTTTCCTTTGAGAATCCTTCTTTGACCTATGTATTATTTGGAAGTGTTTTCTTTTATTCCAAACTATTTGGAAATTTTCTTGTGATTTCTGAAAATTGATTACTGATTTGACTACATTGGGTTCAGAGAAGAATCTCCATATAATTTCAGTTCTTTTAAATTTGTTGAGATATGCTTTTTGCCCAGATGTTTACTATCTTGGTATAGATTCCCGAAGAGAATGTTTTCTGTTGTTTGGTGGTGGTTACTGGTATTGCTGAGTTTTTTTATATTATTGCTCATTTTCTGTCTAGCTATCCTATTAATTGTTGAGCAAGAGGTATTGAAGAATCCGGCCATAATTGTGGGTTTGTGTATTTCTGCTTTCAGTTCTATCATACTTTTTTTTCTTATTTTAAGCCAGTTTATTTCCTCACTTTAGTGACCTTGAATAGTTTCTGTCTTCTCTCTGTGCCTGTCTGTGTCTTTGCCTCTACATTGAATACAGATACATTATTTATTGCAGTTGTTATATGTTTTGAAATTTTTGCAATTTTTAAAAAAATTTTTTTTATTAAATCATAGCTGTGTACATTAATGCAATCATGGGGTACAATGTGCTGGTTTCATATATAATCAGTTCTATCAGCTTTTGCCTGATGTATTTTTAGCTCATATGTATTTTGCTACATATGCTTTAGGATTGTCATATTTTCTGATGAGGTCAGCTTTTATCATTATACAATGTCTCCTTCTGACTGTAGAAATTTTCTTTGCCCTAAAGTGTATTTAATATCCATACAGTTGCTCCAATTTTCTCTGATTAATGTTATCATGCTTTATTTTTTCCAGCCTTTTACAAATGCTGCTTGATTCGTGACAGGGTTATGCACCAATAAACTCATCATAAGTTAAAAATATTGCAAATTAAAAATGAATTTAATACCCTTAAAACCCATCACCATGTCAAATAATCATAAGCCAACCATCATAACACATAGTTTGTACTTTAAACCTGCTTATATCATTATATTTGAAGTGAATTTCTTACAGGCAGAATATAGCAGAGTGGTGTATTTTAATCTGCTGTCTCCATCTTTGTCCTAATTGATGTGTTTAGATCATTTACATTTAATATAGCTATTTCTATGTTAGGGCTTAAGTTTCTTGTTTCATTTTTTTGTTTTCTGCTTATTTTCTCTGGTTTTTATTTTGTTGTTACTTCTTTATTTTTCTGCTTTGTTGTGGATTTCTTGAGAATTCTATTTTGATATCTCTATAATGCTTAAGAGTACATATCTTTGTATAGCCATTTTAATGGTTGCTATAATATTACATTTGACATATATTACAGTCTACTGGTTTTGTATTTTTCCATTTCCCATAAAACATAAAAATTTTATCTTCCTATATGACTTTTTATTTGTCCCCATTTATAATTCTTAAGTATTTCTCCTCATACATTTAGAACCCCAACAGAAAGTATTATAATTTTTGTGTCAACAATCATAATTTAGAAAAGTATGAAGAGTAGAAGGGAAGACAATTGTATTTATCTATATTTTACCTCATGTGTCTGTTCTTCATGGTATCCTGAGACTTCTTGTTTCTTTCCTGTTTTGAGAACTTCTTTTAAGTTGGGTTTCCTGGTGACAAATTCTGAGATTTTTTTTATTCTTCCCCTGACGAATTTTAGCCCTTATCATTTTGAGTAATTTCCTGCCTTCCTATCTCATTCCTCTTCTTCTAGGACTTCAATAACACAAATGTGAGATCTTTTATTATTATAGTCCCACAAGTCTCTGGAGTCCCATTAATTTTTATTCAATTTCTCTTATTTCAGTTGTTCATATTAAATAATTTCTACTGTTCTATCTATTCACTAATGCTTTTCTGTGATTTTTCACTCTGTTGTTGAGCCTATTCATTGAAGGGATTTCTTTTTAATTTGGGTTTTTGTATTTTTCAGTTTGAAATTGCATTTTTTTATAGCTTTTGCTTCTTTGCCAAGACTCTTATATCCTTTATTTTAAACTTGTTCACAATGGTTTAATAAAGTATTTTCGTGATGAACAACTTAACTTTTTTCAGTCAATTCTGTTACCTCTGTTTTGGCATCAATTGATTGTGGGGTTTGTTTTTCCATTCAGTTTAAAATCTTCCTGATTTTTGGTATAATGAGTGATTTCTGATTAAAACCTTATCATTTTTCCAAGCTATGTTTTGAGCCTCTGCACGTTGTGTAAATTTTCTGGTTTTTTTTTTTTTTTTTTTTCTGGCTTTTTCTGAAGGTGCTCCATCAAGGAAAGGAAGGTTTTCTCTATTATTATTGCCAGATAGAGTTAGAAGTCCAGATTCCCTAGTTTGCTTCCTCTGGAAATGACGGTTGGGGAAGAGCATCTCCTTACTGCTGGGCAGAAATAAGAGTTAGGTCTTCCATTAAGACTACGGTGATGCCTCTCTGTCTGGGAATAGGGAAGTATTTCCCTACTGTTCTCCACATGGATGACCTGGTACCACATATGGTGTGGTCTCATTTCCACTGAGTGGTAGTGAGCGTCTAGAATTTCTACTAGAGCTCCTTTGAATTCACTCCATTGTTGGGGGGAAGGAATCCTCACTATTGAGATATGGGGGTTGAAGTCTAGCTCTCCATATGATCTCCAGTGACACTGCGCAGGAGAGGGGACTCTTTGTCATCTGGTAGGAATAAAAGTGTTGGCTCCCCCTGGGCCTTCTCTGACACCACAGTAACAGGGGTGTTGGGGTACCTCCCTACAGACTTGTGAGGTTGCAAGTCCGGGATCCTCACTTGGCCTTTCTTTATTGGTGTGAATGTGTTTGGGGCCACTCTTTCCTCTGGGATGTCTGGCTTGAGAAGAGTTATTATTTTGTCTTGCTAGGCTGTTCTTCCCATGATCCTCAGGCTTAGAAGGGCAGACTTTTGTTGGGGCTTTTTATGGTCTATGATGTCAGTATTTCTAGGTAGCTGACTTTTTCAGTTTCATGTTTGTCAGAGCGGAGGTGACAAGAAAATCCAAAGAAATAACAGTAATGTGGTCTTGGTTTCTAAAATTCCTTGCTAGTCTTCTTTCTCTCTCCCTTCCAGAGTCATCTAATGCTTGTTTGCCTGTAACACATAGTGATCTTAGTTGTACTTAGCAGGAAGAATATGGAAAACTACATTTATCCCATCTTTCAAAATATGAAAGCCTCTCTAGCTTTTTTAATATGGTAAATATTTACATATACAGATGGTCTCTGACTGGTCTTTGACTTACGATTTTTTGAAATTGTGATGGGCTTATAGTGGCATTAAATGCATTTTTGATGTAGGATGTTTTTGATTTACTATGGGTATATTGGCATGTAACCCCACCATAAGTCAGGGAACATCTGTGTGTGCATTTGCCTTGTTCTTAAATAAATAGTAGCATAACGTACATACCTTCTTGCCCATCTCACTTTATTCACGTCACACTATATCCTGAGAGAACAGAACAATAGTATGAGAGTTATTCCTCAATTTGTGTATTGCTTCAGATTGCTCCATGGCATGTCTCCATTGGAGTTTATTCCATCAGTTATGCATTGACAGCCTTGTGTATTCATTCCAGTCTTGTTATAAATAGCACCATAGTGAATAGCCTTGTACCTAAACCTATACCTTTTCCTATTTTTACTATCTTTGGGATACCAAGACGTATGCAATTTTGCTACCTCTTGATAGCCCTTCTTTGGACAGCTATCATGGACATAATGAGAAGGTCTTGGACTTCAGCATTAATAAAAATCCTACTGCATGGAAAACTTATTTTCAGGGTAGTCTACACCAAGTTAAATTATCCCTTTAGACTTTAGTTTTTTTCATCTCAATTATGATAATAATTACCATTGTGTTTATGTGTGTATATATATGTGTGTGTGAATGTGTGTGTCTATTAAGTTTTGGGCATTGTTTTAATTGACTTACTTATTTCACAACAGTCCAATGAAGTTATTATTGAAAGTCTCATTTTACATCAGTAATTTGGAAAGATGTAGCAAGGTTAAATAAATAGAGTCCCAAATCTGGGTGCAAACTCCAGTTTTCCTGATGGAGAAACTCACACTTGTTTTTTTTATTCTTTGCCTTCTGTCTAAAAGAGGAAATAAATCATACAGTCTATCCTCAGGGTGTTGCAAAGACCAAATGAGATAATAGTTAGGAAAGCATTTTTGAACCATGACTTGCAAAGTACACACTCATTATTCTAATCATTTTATTTTCTTTGGAAAGATTTTGTGGGCACCAGTATTAATTCTTATCATGGCATTTAGTAACCTTCCCTGAGCACAGTCTGCTTTGCAAGTGTTTAAAACTGTTCATTTCATGGTGACTCCACGAATCACTTTCTCTTTAGAGAGGATCCTCTTGTTGTTTTCCCTTCTTCTGAGGACTTTGTCCCTGATAGTTTCACAGTCTCTGTGTTTCGAGGTCAGTTCCTTGTGGAACATTGCCTCTTTAGAAGCTTTCTCATGGCAATCTGAGGTCCATGACCCTGAGTCCCTTCCTGTGCCAACCCAGACTTTTCCAAGGAGCTGAAGCTATGTAAGGCTGTGAAGTCTGGGCTGCTCCAGGGTAAGAGACAGAACACAGGGAAAGGAGAAATGTTGTCTACCAGACTGATGCCTATCTGCATAGAAAAGGGCCCCAAACTCCTGAAGGATTCGCTGGGCTTCTCTCTTTCTTTAGCCATGATGCATCAAGAGTCTCTTTCTCCCTACCCTCAATTAACCAGACAACAGAGGAAATAAGATTATTTTGATTATTTCTATTGGAGATGAAGTAAAGCTGGTCAAAGCATGATTCAAATTAATTTGAAGTTAATTCTACATCAAATATTAAGAACATAATGATTTCTTTCCACATGTCACTTTCAAGTGTAAGAAAAATAACAAACACGCCAATTTCTGAGCACAAAACATTACGAGTAGCAGAGGAAAAGTAGGCAATAGGTTTGTCCCAATTCAAACAATCTGTTATTGTTTTCTGTAGCTCAGCTGAGCTCTTTATTTTTCAAATGCTAAAATGAAACCTACACAATACTAATTTGGCACTCAGTGGCTGGTCCTCCTCCCTCTGCCCACAGCCCTGCAGATGGCCTGGTGAGTGAAGGAGTGGCTCACCACTTCTAGCTTTGTGAGTTCATCCCACCCCCTCATTCACTCCTTTTCTGCCAAAAGACCAATAATATTGTTGTTGTGGAAAAGGATGCAAAATAAGAATATTAATGCTTTGCTTTTATCTGGCTGCCGACTCTGTCCCTCTCCTCCACATTACATAGACCTTGCCCACTGGGAGGGTGGCCAGCTCAGTCCTGCTAGAAGAGTCCAGGGAGCTGCAGTTCTAACTCATGAAGATAAAACACCATGATTTATTGCTAGCAACCAAAGCTTTCTGACTTTTCCTATTCCTGCCATGTTCCCATGATGTTCTGATGGAGTTGAGGGCATCCCAGGTGGTGCCTACGGGTAATTCCAGAAGTTTCCTCTAATGGGTTGAAATTTGCATTTTTCCACATTTGTACTTTTATTATTTTTAAACATAGGCCATAAGCCCCCTGCCCTGTGAATTAACAACTGAGTACATTTGCCAAAAACATAATTTACTTCTTCATATATGAACCAGTGTATGGTATTGTTTTGTTTACCTTTTTGTGTTGTTTTTTTAAATGAGTATAGAACTAATAGTATTTTGTAGAAAAAATATCATTTTGAACCTCGAATTATTTTCAGTTTTTGCCAAAGGATAAGATTTGAATTCTCTAGTAGTTCAAGGACAAGAACTTGGGAGCCTGAAGGAAGGTCATGGTGACCCAACATTCACGTCATGCAGAAGGAACCTAAGTGAAGAGGAATGGGCCTAGAAGACAAAACTTGAATTTTGATGGCAGGATTTGAATAATTTGACTCTGGGACACACGTGGTCTCAGCATAGGGCAGCAGACTGGATGGTGGGGGCCAAGGGTGCTGGATCAGACCTTCTGAGGCAGACCCAGAAGACATAGACAGGGTCAAAGTCATTCCTTGTGGTTTGGACCCCTGCTGCTGTAAACACCCTAGGAATGGAGGAGATGGGAGAAGCGTGTGTCCAGGACTGCCAAGAGGTGAGGATCACACGGCTTTGAAGAAGCTGAGGACAGGGTCTGCTGGGTAGAGACAGGCAGCCCATGACACCCCAGCAATGGGTCCACTCTACCCATAGCTGAGGGGGAACCTCAGGTACGGGCAGAGGTGCTGCAGGAGCAGGTGGTGCCTCAGAGCACTCAGAATTTATGGCATCAATGAACATGTGACATAATTTGCCCTCCGGGATGGTGAAACCTGTAATGTTCTCATTACCTATTGTGTAATTATCAGAGACACCGGTGAGGTGGGTGTTGACTACTCCATTTTATAGATGGAAAACTGGCAACTAGAGAAGATGATCCATTTCCCCAAAGTCACAGACCTCAGAGGTGGTAGAACTCGGATTCCAATCCATACTTAAGAGTAGGGTGAAGTTTTTCTCCCCCCTTCAGCCCCTCATAAAGAGAAAAGCTGGGGAAAGACACAGAAATAGCAAATAATCCCCCAGGCCAGGATGAAAGAAACCTTCAATATTGTCAAGAGAAAGATTCCTTCACCTAATAGAGTACTCGTGCTGAAAGATCTGGAAGAGCAAACTTGTCCATCTGGTTTCACCAAGGAGAAAAGTAGAAGTAGGAAATTGTCCAACTCTTGGGGAAGACAAACATTCCAGGGCTTGCTGAGGAGAGGCATTAGTAATGGAGAGCAAAGCCAACATGTCTTGTGCCCACCAAGGAAGAGCTTTCTGTGATCTGATAGGAAAAGGACAGTTTGTCATTATCTTAGGAGCTCTGACGATTTTTGTCTGGCCAATAGCAGTGTTTCTTCTCTGCTGTCCATGACCTTCCAGGCATTGAATAAAGAAATTTGGGGGGCTGCCATCTGTGATGTTGAACTGCAGTTTCTCATTACCCCCTAGGAACAGTGGAGCGGAGCAAACTGTCAACTATTCCTGAAGGGCACCAGCAAGAGCTTTCAGGGGGAGGGAACTGTGGTGGGGCAGCTTGTGGCCTTTTCTCCTAGGGCGAGTATTGTACTGGGAATGTATGCTCCAGGCATAAGGGGAGGAGTCACAATTTCCCATGTGAGTTGTTTTTTTTTTCTTTTTTTTTTAGACAGCATCTCATTTTGTCATCCTCTAGATTGCTGTGGCATCATAGCTCACAGCAACCTCCAACTCTTGGGCTTAAGTATGCTCTTGCCTCAGCCTCTCCAGTAGCTGGGACTATAGGCCCCCACCACAACACTCGGCTAGTTTTTTTAGAGATGGGGCCTCACTCTTGCTCAGGCTAGCCTTGAATTCATGAGTTCAAGCAATCCACTCCCTCGGCCTCCCAAATCCCATGTGAATTTATATGACAGATTTCCTTATATAGGGGCCTCAAATAACTGTGTGTTCTAATGGAACCCAACTGTAAAGTTGGGTTGCTGCTTTGAAAAGAAGGAAAATTCATAACAAGCATGGTAGAGGAGGTTGGTGGGAGATCCTGAGTGACATGGAATCTTGTCCCACTGACCCCAGACACATACAGTTTAATATGGGCAGGCCATGGAAGCTCTAAAACAGGTAGGTACTGGTCCCCAGGTAGGGAACTGGTTGACAACAGGTGCTGGGGAAAAAGGATTCTACCATGGATGACATATATTAGGGAAATATTGAAGAACAGGTAAGGGTGTGTGTGTGTGTGTGGACCTGGGTAGGAAATAGGCAGGGTCTGGACCAGGTAGGGGTGCTGCTAGGGGGAGGGAGTCCTGAGGGACTGGTCAATTGCTGGCTTCTCTTTAAGTGTTTGGCAGGGTAGAACTTGGTAAGAAGACATGTACTAATTTTTTGGCCTGGAGCCTGAGAAAGAATGGGAAAATGAGAATGAAAATGTTTTCAGCTGTGTGAAGAGATTAAAGACATCTTTACCTAAACCAGTGGAGAGAGAATGGACTAAAGGACAGATGGGGTACGGGGGAGACAAGCATTTCCCTATTGCTGGAGAAAGACACTTTCAGCCAATCCCCACTAGTAAACCTCGGGTTACTGAAAAGCCCCAGAGGTGCCTGGGTTCCTCTTTTAATTTCAATTAATTTGGTAAAATAAAAGAAAGCCAAGACTATCAAGAATCAGACAAAAAAAAATATATAGGGTACAAAGTGACTGCAACTCCTGTGATTAATGCCTACCACCTTGACATTGGAATACGATAGAAACAGCCAGGGTCTGATGTGGGGATCACTACAAAATTCAGAGGTACCAGTTATAGGTAGCCTGATAGACAGGAAGGTAACCCAGTCACAACCCCTCAATTGTATGTCAGGGGTAACTGGAGGCTCCAGCCAGAGCTGTGAGGGCCACAGGCATAACCACATCTCACCCTTGAGAGGAAGGCAGAGCGGGAACCAAGCCCACCGGAGCACTGATGCCAACACCAGGCCTGGATGACATAGACAGTGATGTAGACGGGAACCAACTGGAGCCAAAGAGATGTCTCTATGCCCCTTCCAGGAGGGGAGGAAGACACCTGGAAGTATGGTCCAGAGACACAGCCTTGGTGAAAAATTGCTGTGTTTTCTTCAGCAGATCTCAGTGGTCGAAGTCTAGGACCCAGACATGCATCCAAGATGAGTACGCGACTGCCAGAGTCGTCATGGGAGCAGTGTGTGTGTCCCCGCATGTGGGTGTGCACTTGTGTATATGCTCACATGTGCATGTGAGGCGGGCCTAGGGGTGGAAAGTCAACATCTGGAGAATCCTGGCGAGCCTTGGGCACCCCCCTGCCTTAGACTTGAGGCATAGAGGAGAAAGGTGCATGCGGTGAGGCTGGGGCAGCCATCCCCGCTCCCACTCACCCCTCCTCACTCTCCGGGGGTGTGGCTGAGGCTTGTACTAGGGGGAGACTGTGACAGGGCCCGGTTCTCTGCTCCCTGTGGCTGATCCTTGGAAAGAGTGAGGTTAGAGACAGAAACGCTGGGGCTTTAAATCACGTCCATGTGGGGCAGGGAGAACATCAGTGGTGGACAGGGACTGGCTTCTTTTCTTTCCCCGAGATGGGGAAAGCCTGGAGGCCTCTACCCCAGCTCAGCCCCAGGGTCACTGACCTCTGAGGGAGGACGGGAGAACCTCAGTAGGGCTTCTCTCTTATCAATAGTCCGGGGGCCCAGAAGAGAGACAGGGGAAAACTGAGAAGTGATTCCCTGCCGCCCACCCTGGTAGGCTCTGCAGAACCACAGGAGGCTCATTACCAAAAGTCTTCTGAACCTCCCCGGAACTGCAGTCTTTCTCCAGCGGGTTTTTGTTTGTTTTTGGTACCATTCCTCCTTCAGGGATGGAAGCTTCTCTGAGTTGCGCTCCCTCTGCCTCCGCCTGGGACAGGGAAAGAAAGCAAACTCCCTTCTTCCAAAGGCGGGTGGGAAGACTGCACATCCTTGGGCCTTTGGTGAGGGCTGGTGAGAGTACCTTTCAGGAGCCTTGTCCCTGCCGTCTCTCCTGGGAGGGCTGGACATGGCTGGACACAGCTGCTGTTTCTGCTGCCAGGGCCACTGCGGGGGGCAGACTGTACCTTCCCTCAGAGTTTGCTCCCCACCCTCAATATTTTTTCTCTTCTTCCTAATTCAGTGTGGATTTGCACAAATTTCAGACCTTAAAATCTGACTTAGAACCATCTTGATGTGCCTATTTAGAAAGGGATATACTATGGAAAAATGTTGCTTTGATTGCAATTTCCAGCTGACACCACAATTTTTTCCAGATGCCTGTGTATGTAGGAGGCTCAGGCACTCTTTGATAATCCTCCCAGTCTCAAGCGCAGCTTTCCCTCCCCGTGGCCTGTCCGGGTAACCATGTACGAGGGTGTGGAGAGCTGTGCTCCAGGATCCAGGCTGGCTCCAGCCTCCCTTGCACAGCAGCCCTGCTCTGCTCCTCATGTGTGGAATGAGGGAGCTGGCCATGGACTCTGGACAGGTTCTCGGTCCTGGTCTCCAGGCTACTTGTGCCCTGTGGTATGTTGTAAACAGGGCTCAGGCCAGAGCTTTCTGCAGAGGGTGTTTATCCAGAGAGTTCCCAAAACATGGATCTGGCCCTGTTTAAACACATCCCTCCAACCCCATGCTAGCCCAGGCTGAGGGCTAAGCACACCCCTGATGGGACCGGATGAGGCTCTGCAGGTGGATCCTGGATGAGGCTCTGCAGGTGGCTCTCTCTCCCTCAGGGAGCCTTTCTTGGCCCCACCACTGCCTGTGCTGATTGCACCAGCAAACCCTAACCCAGGTTAGCTCTACGTGCCCAGCCCAGGGGTTCTGACTGCCTCCGTGTACCCTGTGGGCCTGGGCTCCTTCAGAATCTAGACTGGACACGGTATGTCTTGCCAGGCTTCTGTGGATGTGGGTGGCTGTGCTTTGTTTGAGGAAAGGCTGAGCACAAAATGCCCACAGTCTGGTCCAGCCTCCTCAGAAAGCTGAGGACACCCAGAACTGTGGTATTTCTGGGACCACCCCGAGCACATGTGGGGCTGGCTCTGGCATTCTCACCAATGGGCTCAATTCAAGTGGGACCTGGTTACGGACTTGGAGAATTGTATCACATCTCAGCCAATCTTGGCAGCCCAGCCCTGCTTGGCAGGCTTCCTTCCTGCCAGCTCTTTTTGAGAGCTGAGGGCGTGGCCCATATTCCTCTGCCGGTGCTCGGTGCTCGTCTCTGCTGGGCTCAACAGCTCCATCAAAGAGAAACCAGTGACTGTTGTATCAGCCATATTCAAATATTTAATTACCATTTATTAGGGGCTCAGCCTCCAGTTCCTTTCTAGCCCTAAAAAATGGCATTGGAATAACCAAGTAACTACTCCCCCAGAATCCTCTCAGGAGGCTTTGGGTTTCTCATTTCTCTCAAATGCCAAAGCAGCCAGGCTGACTGCCACAGGTCCCTGCAGTGGACATTGGGAGGGACTCTCCCAAGCCGACTTAGATAGGCCATGTTGCCCTGCTTACCTGGGGTCCCTCTGCCTCTCCCTGCCCAGGCTGGGGGATGGTAGCAGTCCAGGGACACCAACGCTAGCTATACAGTTTAAGGCAGGGAGCACAGTAATTTGGATCAAGAATATCAGATGTTGTAGAAGCCCATCGGTTAGGAAATTCTAACAGTATGTGGTATAACAGATGGAGACCAAAGAGTTTTATACCTCCATGCAAAGTCTATTTCTCATTCAACTAAAGTCCAAGATGTGTGTTCACAGCTCTCCCAGTGACAATGGAGGACCCATATCCCTGAATCTCCATTTCCCCTTGCCCACCTTATTCAACACCTGGGTTCCAAGGACACTGCCTCTGTCTACAGCAGGCCAGTCTGGGATTCATAGCAATTGGATAGCAATTGCTGGAACTATCTCTTGGCCACTAAAAACTGCAAGGGGGAAGAGATATGCAGGCAGTTGTGTGTCAGGAGTAGAAAAGACTGGGTTTGGGGGTTTAATCTGCCTTGGCCATAGAAGCTGAGAGAAGGCTGTGGATTTGGTGATGAGGATGCCAGTAGTGATTCTAATGGGCACAACCCCCTAGGGTCTGGTGAGCCAAAGATGGTGACAGTGAGCTGGATGGGGAGAAGGGGACTTCCCTTGGTCTATGCCCTCAGCTGCCCGAAGGCTTCTCATGGGGAGGCTGGCTCAGATCAAGGCCTCCCCTCCTGGTAACAGGTAGGATCCACCTGCCCCACACTCACAGGTCTCTGTGCAGACCATATCCATCACCTTCCCCCTGCTGGCTGGCTGCAGACGAACCCAGTATAGTCCTGGGAGCCCTAAGTGTTGAATAAGGGGGGAAAGAGGGAACGAGATCAAAGCATCCATGATGGTCATTTATGGTCACTGGGAGATGTGAACACACAAGGAATGTGCTTTGTGTCATGGCATTGAACTTTCAGGCTTTCGTCTGTTGCAGCACGTGCTGATAGAATTTCCTCTCTGGTGGGCTTCTGCACTGTCTGGTATTTCTCTATAACTTCCTATCCCAGTACTCTTCCAGTCATGAAGATTATGTAAAATTCATACCTCCCACTCTGATTAAAAGCTGCTGACACCTTATTTTTAAAAAGAAGGTCTTAAAAGCAGCATTCAAGAACATCTCCCTTCATGAAGACATCAGGTTACTTTTGATGGCAGTTGGAGTCTTCTCCAGCAGTGCGTGTGGGCATTTACTTTACCCATCATTTCTGCTGTTGAAATGCAAACCTCACTTCTGTCATCTGCCAACACCACTGTCCTGGGATTCTGGGCTGAGTGGACAGCACTTTCCAGTACCAGATACCTAAGCATTCCTGGCCTACAATGGCCCAGCTATCAGGGAGCTGGGAGTCTGGCCACCTGGATCCCGTCCGTACTGGAACGCAATGCCAGTGGTTAAGAAAGATAAATAGAGCCACATCCTAGAAGACATAGTTGGCTCAAGGGGGATGGGCTCTTGGCTCAGGGAGGCTGCAGGAGAAAAGATCAGAGTCAAAGTAGAAGCAGGATTTTTGTCCTTGACTGCATGTTAGAGTCACCTAGCCAGCACGAACAAGAACAAAAGAAAAACAAACACAAAGCCTGGGCTCCCTTACAGACCAAATAAGCTAGAATCTCTGGAAGTAGGGCCAAGAAAGAAGAATTTTTACAAATTCCTTAAGTAATTGTAAATGTAGCTGCCACTACTCAGGTGAGACATCTATGAAATGCACAGGAGTCAGAAAACCCAGGTTTAATAGCCTGGTGACTCCTATACCTAAAATCCTTCCAAGGCCTAGCACTGTAAGAATTAAATGCAAGCCTTTCACCAGGCCCAAGGGCTCTGAGGCTCTGAGAGGAGACTTCTGTGTTCACGTTCACATCCCCATCTCCAGGCTTGGGATCCCGCCTCTCTTCACATCCACCAGGATCCTCTGCAGGGAAACTCCTTGGCCAGGACATGCTTCCCTATATCTGGGTGGCTTCATTTTAATCCTTCATCCTGGGATTAAATGTTCCCTAACAGGGAGGGCTTCCCTGAACACTTCACCGAAACTGTGAGCCTGGGAGCTTCCGAACCTTCATGCCATTTGCCGTTTTCCTTTTATATGATCATTTACCTTTCTGACTGCCTGATTCGACTTCCAGACTTGAGGATGTGAAAAGGCCAGGATCTTGTTTTTTTCATTGCTCTTTTCCTAGCAGAATGAAGATTTTACATTCTGAATGGAGATTGTAGATGTAATAGGCACTTGCCTTGGGAAAGAATGCAAAGCTTCTTACTCCCTAAAACCCCATCCTCTCCCTCTCCCCTGGCAGTGGCCAGCAGGTGGGAAATGGCTCGGCTGCTCAGCTCTCTTGAGGGAGAGGTATTTCTCCCTTTCCAGAGCTGCCTCACCTGGGCTTTAAGGCACTGGCTCTCAAACATCAGCATGTTCCAGGGTCTCCTGGAGGGCTTGGTGGCATCCAAGGTGTTGGGCTTCCCCTCTTGACCCCCTGAGTCTCTGCTTTAGTGGGACTGGGGGCCTGGAAACTTGCATTGCTACCCAGCTCTCCAGTGATGCTGGAGCTGATGGTCCTGCAACCACCCTGAAAACCTCCACTTTGAGTGTGTAGTGCTACCCAAAGGTCCTGATTAATCCCTGTCCTTCCCTTATCCTCAACTTCTTACCTTTTGTTTGCTTTTTGTACTTAGCATTTAAATGTATGTAAGCTTTTCTCATTAAAAAAATAAAAACTAAATAAATAAAGCCACTTCTGTCCAAGCATGATCATCCACCCTTTCCAATCCTCTATCCTGATGGCTGAGTCAACTGAGGACACACCGCACAACGCTGCATGTTGGTTCCCCTGAAGATGTGCAGTCAGCAGCCTCCGCTGGGTCCTCACTGGTGATCATACAGCAATTCTCTGGCTACTTCTCAGTCTTATTTTCTTCTAGGACAATTTCAAGTATTTCCTACTTCCTTAGAAATCTCCACTTTGCCTACCTTCTGTTTGTGTGAATGATCTTAACTATTACTTACCAGAGAAAATAGGAACCACTAGTATGTTTCAACTGCCCATTGCAATGTTATGCCATGAAATCCGACTAGCATCATCACTGCATTTGCCCCCTTCTTTGTTTTTACCTCTTATCAGAACCAAGCATGAATCCTTCCCCATCTCAAGCACACTCTGAGCTAATGTATCCAGTTCACAGCCTAGACCTGGAATTATCCATTTTTCCAAGGAACCTGATATATTCTCATGGGAAATGTTATTTAGAAGCCACAGTCTAGGCACCTAAGGCGCTCATTGTTACAGGATTGTAATTGATTCTAGGTATTTTTAGTGGATAGTGCTAGGACATATGTATCTTTTAAAAATTTCATATGATCTTTTATGATCACATAATTTATGATCATACTTTCAATTCGAATGTATGGCAATAGGTTTTTACTTAGCACATTGATCATATTTTAAATTCTGATGATACTAAAATAATTAATCATTTGAGAGAACCCACAATACTCACATGGCTGTCTCAGAATAAAGATGCCATCACTGAAACCAATACCAATGATTTCTGAAAAGATCTTAAGAGGTTGTTGTTGCTGTTGTGCATAAGTTATAATTCATAGGGAATATATAGTCGTAAGACTGTATTTTAAGCTTTTGGGGAATAGTTATGATTATCCTCTTAACTGCATGTACTATTCATCAGTTCTATTTTAAATTACATTTTTAAGGAGAGTTTTTGAATTGAATTTTGTTTTTAAAGTCTATGAAACATTTATACTTAAGAGGTTCTAAAATATGGCATATTTAGAGAAATCTAGCATCTAAACTTGCTCTCTCCAATCTATTACCCCCTCTCCCTTATGTGATCATTTAAAAATAGTTGTGGCTTTTTCTTTCACTGTTTTTTTCTTAATTCTATTAAAATACGTATATGGTTGTATGTACACATTCCATATCACTGACTTTTCTTATATAAATGGTAGCATACTATACATACTCTACTTTTTTTACTTACAAAATATAGGAGATCATTCACAGCATAGTATGGAGATTTCTCCCTTTTCACAACTGCATAGTATTCCATTGTGTAGATTTATAATAGTTTGTTAAACTAATTCCATGGTGATAGACATTTGGGTTGTCTCCAAACATGACTAGTAGAAATGTAATTAGGATTTCTGTGCATAATTACTTTTGCTCTTCTGCTGGTGTATCATTGAAGTAGATTTCTAGAAGTAGAATTGCTGGGTGAAAAGGGTAATGCATATGCTCTTTTGCTATATATTATCAAGTTTCTCTCCATAGGTTTTATATGATTTCACTTTCTTATTAGATGCCTTAGTCTGTTGGGCTGCTTACCAAGTGGAGGTCTTAAATAACAGACATTTATTTCTCACATTTCTGGAGGCTGGGGAGTCCAAGATCATGGCGCAAGCAGATTTTGGTTTCTGGGGGTGTCCCTCTTTCTGGGTTCTAGATGGCTACCTTCTCACAGTGTTCTCATGGGGCAGAGAGAGGGAGAGGCAGCAAGGTCTCTGGTGTCTCTTCTTATAAGGGCACTGACCCCATCCTGGGGGCTCCATCCTCATGACATCATTCAAATCTAATTACTCCCCAAAGGTTCCGCATCCTAATACTATCACCATGGAAGTTAGAGCTTCGATATATAAATTTGGAGAGCAGGGACACAAATGTTCTTCACTTAACACAAGAGATACATCAGAGTGTTTCTTCCTTTGAAGTCCCACCAACAGAATAATGTTGTCAAAATTTAGAGTTTTTGCTTTTCTCAGCTTTTAATTTTTGTTTCTTTCATTACTAGCAGGGCTGACATACCATTTGGGTTTCTTTTATCTGTGAATCATCTTATTCATATCTCTAGCCCATGAGCTCTTTTCTTCTACTTTCAGAAGCTCCTTATAAATTAAGGATGTTCACCCTTTGTAGTAGAAGTTATAGTTTTTCTCTTTACCTTTTGTCTTTTTACTTTGTTTATGATGTTGTTTCCTATTTTTGTAAAAAAATAACCAAATGTGTCAGACACTTCTCTTATTGCTTCTGCATTTTTTATTTCAAAATATTATGGGTCTACAAAATTTTTATTACATGGATACCTTGTATGCTTAGGTCAAGGCTTTTGGTGTGCCCATCATCAGAATAGTGTTAATTTTACCCAACAAGTAAGTTTCTATTCCCAATCCTTCCACCATCCCACCTTTTGGGTTCCAATATCTCTTATATCTCTTTGTGACTGTGTGTATGCATCATTTAGTACCCAATTATTAGAGAGCACATGTGGTGTTTGTGTTGCTGCCACCCAGCCCCCCTGATCAATGACACAGAGGTAGCCCCGGCAGATGGAATGATTGAGGGCTAAAGCTCCCTCAGGCATTACAGCAAATTAATTTCTTCCACCAAGGCTTATATAGGCACATAACTTAATCAACAAACACATGACTTAATCTCATGACTTAATCAATGAACATATGACTTAACCCTGGCCCCAGTCCTTTACTGCCTGGTACTTACAAGCTTAGGGATAAATCGGATTAACTGATAACCACTTAACGTTATGTAAAACTATCCTTATGGGCTAAGGTTTAACTGGCTTAATTGATAACTACTTTACTAAAGTTATTCTTTTTTTTTTTAATAATTTTATTAAATCATAATTGTGTACATTGGTGCAATCATAGGGCAGAATGTGCTTCATATACAATCAGAAACATTTTGATCGTACTGTGAGAGATAGCCCTCATAGCATTTTCTTAATCA
>CAUYRH010003409.1:0-21027 GCA_963574655.1 Perodicticus potto
AATGAGAAAATATCATGAATGTTACATTAATCAGGTTGATAAAAATATCTCCGATTGTATGGGAAGCCCGCACACTGTACTCCAAGCCTGAATTATTGTACACAGTTATGACTCAATAAAAAATAATTAAAAAAAAAAAAAGAAACACTAAATTCTGATGGTAGAATTAAGTTAAAATATAGCAAATGCCACAATAAATGTGAATATTTTCACGTTGCCTACCACGTGTTAGAGATTATGAGACTGAAGGAAAGAAACACCATTCAGGCATTTGCTACTCACATGAGACACAATGAAAACACGCATATCGAAAAGTGGCAGTAAAAGACGTAAACACTGTAACACCAGCTATAATCAGAACAAATGCTAATAAAACAGAATTTAAGATGAGAAATTATTAGTATCAATAAAATAGTTCAGCACTGTAGCGAACACCCTGCGTGGATAATAGTGAGCTCTAATCTCTCACCTTCGGTGTGCTTTAAGCAGATGACTCACAGGCGCCCTCTTCAGGGGGCTGTCCATAAGCTCTGGAGCACACTAACTCCCACAAGTAATCAAAGGTATGAACCCTTGGTGCTTTGTTCTACCTTAGGGAGGCCTGCAGTGAGAGCTCAACTGTTACTGGAGGACGAAACTCAGCCCCTTTGCCTCACATCAGGATGAGGAGTATGAGGTAAGCCCCAGACCTTGTCCAATGATAAAGCATTCCTGTATCGCACCAAAATTTTATATTTCCTAAGCTTCTCACCTTTCCTCTTCCTGCTTCTCACACACTCTTTGTTTATTCTGCCACCTGACCCTTTGACTCATCTTCTACCTCTGCAAAGATCGGTTCCAAGATAAATTGCATCACGTTAGCTTAAGAATAACTGGGATTTTCACTAATGTCTCACATGTGATGAGTTCAAATTAGCCTTGTTCTCACATAAATAACAATAAAATGTCAATTAAATTACAAAATTATAATTTCCTTGACTCTATCCAAAAATTAAGGTTTTAGGGAAAACAATTAGTTTGCAATTCAAGGAAAGCCAGATGTCTCCAAGCAGGGGAAGGGTGCACGCTGAAACATACACGGCAGAGTATGGGAGGGAGAAACTCAATGGTGTGCAAGTGGCTAAAAAAATTATCTTTTTTTTTTCATTTCAATTGATATAGTTCAACTAGGGGCTGGCACAGAGTATAGGATCCTTGGGAGCAACAGACATGAATGATCTTCATACTATTTGTGGGCTCTTCCCCCTGGACCTCTACTGTGCGTGGTGAGAAAGAATGGGGGTGCACTGGGACACAAGGAAAATGTTCTCATGGTGCTGTAGACTTGGGAAAAAGGAGTGTTCGCCACTAGAGAAAAGTCATAAAGCCCCAGTAAACACCTTCTCCTCTATGGAACAAATGGCTGACTTTGCTGAGGGGTAAGGACAGCATAAACCATCACTCCCAGGGCACAAATGAAGATGAAGCTGGGAAAAGGTACAAAAAACAAACAAAAAAAACAAAAATCGCTATCCCTAGAGTAAGGGGAGGAAACTGTCCTAGAACTGCCTCTTTGCTTCTTGTGCCTCAGCTATGGGCTTTGCTTTTCTCGTTTTTAAAGCAGGGATAAAGGATAACATGACAGCTGAACTTTTTTTCAACTGTGTTGGAAACTTGGTTGTCAGGAACTCTCCAAGTTCTCTATTCAAGAACATTGGAAAATTTCTCCTCACAAAAAAGCATCAATAATACCATTGTCTCTGTATTGTTATTATAGAACTCAAAATTCAATTTTCCACTTCCTATGATTTTATTTCTCTCTGTCCCTAGCTTAAAACCAAATATGCTGGATAATGCTATATAGCAATTTAAAATATTATTTCTCATATACTTTTGGATTATTTCTCTTTACCTGGAGTTCTGTATTGCTTTTGCAAGTGAAATTCAATTACAAGTCTGTATTCACCCAATTATGATTGATGAATATTGTTCCTAGAAAGTCATTATTATCTTTCAAGAGGCAGAACCTGAATTATAGAATCAACTTTCTTTTACCAATCATTTCAGAATTTACAGTTTCCCTTTATTTTTAAATTGTTTGAGTTATATCTCCTGATAGATTCTGTGCCTTGAAATACCTCAGGTAATGAAATATAGGATTCAGGTAATGGGATGTGTGTATCTGTGCTAACCTTAGGTTCTTCTTAATTGTCATAACCAGGCTGCATTTAGAACATAAATATCATTGTCCCGCTACTCATAACCAGCAGAGATACCGAAGATGTTTAACATACAGCACCTCCAAGGTTGCCACAGGTCTTTCAAACATGACTTACCAGGATTAAAGTTAGTACGACGTAAAAGTAAGGCTGTGAGGCATCTCTGCCTTGGATGTGAGACTTACTGTTGGAATCTTGGCAGTAAATTATACTAATCCCTGAGGATTCGTTCACTTTTACTCAAGTTTTTCCTAGCTTCTTCATGAAACTATCATTACTTTTTAAAAGAATGATTATTTGAGGAAGGTAAATCCCAGGGCTTTTCATACTGTGTAGTTCATTTTCATCACTCAGGGAGGACAAGAAATTCCCTACACATATTGGTGGCAAACTTAGGATTACAAACTCAGGGTGCATGACTCCCGAGTCCATCCCCCTAAGTGCCCTGACAGACGGCCTCTCGCAATATATTCCAGGTGCTCTGACTCTGCCGCTAACTTCCCTGAGACCTGCCTTCTGCCTGGGAGAGATGAGGGTAGCAGCAGTGCCCATCTCACGGCATTGTGAGAAATGAACAAGTTAATATTAAAAGCCCTGATAAGGGCGCTTGATACACTGTAAGCTCAGTGAAGATGTTGGCTAAAATAAGTTCTTTTACTTTAAATACTACCCCAGAGTTATCTTACTGGTGTCAGTTAACATTTTGATAAGTAGTTGAAAAAATGTGAGTGCAATTTATGATTAAATAAAAGAATAATTTTGGGTTTGTGGTTGGAATTCGAGCATTGACATGAAGCCCCTTACAGTTATATGATGACCGACCTGACAATACTGAGTCAGCACACAGCTACTCCAGTCCTATATGGGAGAAAACATAATATAATTGAATGATATTAATTATTGATAGTATTTACTGATACTAACATATTAATTCTAATACCCAGAATACCTTTATGGAATAGGTACTTTTATTAGCCCATTTTACAGATGAGGAAAATAAGGTGTAGAGGAGCATTTTGCCAAATTCACACAGGTTGAGATGAGAGAGAATTTATATGCCCTGAGCACATCATTTAGCCAGTCCTCTTCTCTTTCCTTATCCCAGGGTGGTAAAACCCTACTGGGAGAAGTATAAATAAAGAATATATAGGAGGTTACATACAGTCTCTAAAATGCATTCTCCCCACTCCCTGGTGCTAACAGATTATGAACGTGCAGTTCTATGGCAAGGGGACAGTCAGTTCAGAGAGGACCTGAACCTTAGCTCCTTCTCCAACCTTGGCGAAAAGACCTATGTTCTTGGGAACACGGATGTTCTCCCCAAGTGCGAGAGAACTCAAGATTTTGAATACAGCAAATATAAGGAAGTGGGTCTATAACTTGAAAAAAAGTAAGAAAATTCATGAAAGTCTTGGTCTGATCTTGACTGGCTGGCATCTTACGATAATCTCTGGCTCATGCTTTTTCACACTCAGTCGAAGAGTTCTCACCTTCTTTCCTACACAACCACTTCTAATTTCTTCTTTCCTTCCGGGTAAAAATCTGCTTGTTCTGAGAATTCAGAAGGAAATTCCTAAGACAATATCTATAATCTAGAAAATTGCTTTCTGGACCAATACCTTATGTATAAATGTAAGCCACAGTGATGCTGAGTTTGTCGACCTGACGTGAATGGACTTGTTTGGCAATCCCGGCTCTGTCTGTCCAGAAAGTGTCTGGGGTACCCTGTGCTTTAAGGGGCAGAGCTGGGCCTGAAGACATAATCAGCATCTTTCCAATTTCAGAAATCAAATGTGGAGGATAAAGAGAGAATTTTGGCCTTGTTACATTGAAAAACAAATAAAAAACAGACTTCTGGCAAGAACAGAGGGAAATGGGGACATGGGAAGAAGCCTGGGCAGACAAACTTTGGTGCCCTGCTGCTGGGCGGGCTCTGGGAACCCTCTCTACAGAGAGAACAGAAACATGCCCATGTTGGAGGTTCCTCCACCTTGTCCAGGTGAGAAAAAGAGGAATTTTCCAAGTGCATGGAAGAAAGGACAGGGTATGCAAGTAGAAAGCAGACCCTTAGGATATCAGGAAACCAGTCTACAACCTTGAACGAAAACGTGAAATGCAGAAGCCTTGACACTGCTCTGGTAAGTACACTGCCTCAAGAAATATTTATTGCCAGCTCGTAACATGCTGGACGTTGCTGATACAGTGGTGGGATCAAAAGATAGTTTCTTGTCTCCACAGGGCTGATAATGTAGAAGCAAGTAATTACACAGTTAATTACAATTGCGTTAAGTGCTGCAAAGAAGTATAGATCATTATGGGAACCCTTGATGGGAAAGCCAGCCTGGCTTAGTCTAATAAAACAGGACGGGACTGGAGGATGGGGAGGCTTTAGCTTTTCTATACGCAGATGGTGAGAGGGGAGCTGATGAGGAGAGTTTCAGGCAGAGAAAAAGAAACATTACCCTTTATGGCTTGCTCAAAAGACTGAAGGTGTGGTTTTAAAAATTACAGTCCATCTTCTCCCATCTAGTAACAGATAAGGCTTGAGGAAGCAAGAGGATTTTCTTAGTGAGTATGTACTGCGTGCTCCTTGGGTGCCACCCAAATGCCAACCTTTTTATACTCAATGCCGCATTTCATCCAAGCAGAAGCCCGCAGCTGGTGTGCCATCATTCTTTTCAAAGCAAAGTGATTACGCCCTGTGTAAACAACAAAGCCAGTGATTCAAATACCCGTCTCCCTACCACACATCCCAAACTCTTTTCTCAAAACCTCTCCTTGTTTGTCAGAGGGAAACTGAAACAAAAAGGTAATATTAATAAAAGCAGAGTAAGTTACCCTGAGGAAAAGGAACGATGGGAGGAATGCTCTTCTCTGCCAATTTATAATCATACCTAAGTCCTCGAAAGACCATGGCCAAAAGTCTACCTGCCTGTTCAGAGAGAAAGGTGTGAGGATTCTTAGAAAAGCAGCCGCAGGAGGCAGCAATGTTTGGCCCATTAAAAATGATCCAAGACTGTCTCAGACTCTGACAGTAAGGGATCTGTCATCCCCAAACCTCATTTCCAACAGAAAGGAATTTTTTCCAAGAAGAAATTGAAGGTGGTCCTTCTTAAAATACAAATCTTTTCATCCAGGGAATGTCTAGTTTTTTTTCTGAGGTTTAATATATCCATGCCCAGATAGTCATATTGTGTAAGACAATTCCCTTAAGGCCTAAAGTCCTTTTCAGATTCACACACACAAAAGGAATACTATAGAGAAAAAAAGTTTCACAAAAGTCAAAATAATTCAAGGAAATTATACCACACAATTTCAGTGACAAGAAAGGTTCAAAATGTACTTAAGGCATCATCAGAAAACCATACTGTCAGAAGACTCCACTCTTATCACCCAATCCATTTATCTTGTTAGGAGTTGTCAACTCAGTGTTGTAAATCTCATTGCAATCACATAAGAATAAGATATTTTTTTATCTTGGGCGGTGCCTGCGGCTCAAAGGAGTAGGGCGCAGGCACCATATGCCGGAGGTGGCGGCTTCAAACCCAGCTTTGGCCAAAAACTGCAAAAAAAAAAAGATATTTTCTTATCTCTTAGTGAGCCAAATGAAAGAGGATAAAAATAACTCAATGCATGTTTTTCAACCAAAAATGTATGCCTTCATTACTAAGAGATGTCAAAAACAAAAGTCCTCTTAACAGTAATAGTGGTGTAAAATTGTAGCACCTCTCTTTTTTCTTTTTAATTTATTGATGACCATTTTAGCTTATGTAGCATATATAATATTTAGCTTATTTTTCCTTTCACCAAAGCTTCATATCTTATCTCTGGGACTGAGTTGCAAATGCTTTGGAAAATACTGTGTTTATTGTCTTTTCAATTACCTTAAAAATATAAATTTTATTTAATTGCTACACATGACCCATCCTTTAAATATTAATTACTCTTCAATAAGTCATACCCCTGCATAAAATTACATACACGAGCTGTCTAAAACAGTTGAAGGAAAATACAGTAGATTTTATTTACCTGCCACAACTAAAAATCTGTGTAGACTTAAGGAAATGTCATTTTGTTTTGAAGAACAGATGAAGCACAAGTGTCCTTTGGTTGTCATTGCTAAAAAATAAGGGAAAGAACAGGAGGAATACGGCCAGATTGCCCTGGCTCTGGTTCAGAAACTAGGAAAAGTTTTGGTTTCAGCAGGAGATTATTCTAAAACCTGAGGAAAAGGAGACCACGCGATCCAGTCCAGGGCTCTCACTTGACGGTCGCAGATTCAGAATGAATGGAAAGCCCCCTTGACACGGCTACTCAGATCAATAGAAACACTCAACACTTTAGCTCTTTTCAAAGCCTTTCATGTTATCCTGTGGGTTGCATTATCCCCAATCTATAGATAAAACTAAAATAAGAACATTAGATGGCTTGACTGAGACCCCGCAAGCATATAATGGCTTATCTAATGCTAACACTTGAGACCAGCTCTCTAAACACCATGCCTCCCAGACAAGGTCTTCCATGTTCCAGGTCTCACACTTACTGAACACTGTTTAAAACGCTGCATGCTAGGCGTTAGGTTGAGGGAGAGGACACACACTATTCATGCCTTCAGAATATCTGCATCAGACCGAGGACACTGGTCCCCAGTTAACCGTGTAGCCAAACGACTTATTTCTAGGGGTCAATGAGCCATTGGTTAGTCAATGTCCAAATGCAAAGAAAAGCCACAAAGTCCCCCAATTATGGAATTTTCAGAAAATAAATTGGAAACTTTTTTTGTACTCTAGCAGGAGCAATTCAATATAAGCAGATCAATAAATGATCATTTTTTTAAACTTTGACCAAAAATAGGTATAAGATTGGTTAATCTACAAACTGTCTTACTCGTCTATAATACAATGAGAGAAATTGTATTTTCCTGGACAGGCAGGCTTCATATTCAGTCAGATGTGGTGTTGCCTGATCTAGGGTGGTAAAATCAGACTCCAGGCTGAGTTTCTGACTACTTTCACAGTCTCTCTCCTGCTAGTCACCATGAGATGTCATCTCTGCCCCCCACACTGCTCGTTTGCAGCCATCACAAAATCTTAACCTGACTGACTGCATGTTTCTCTGCCGTGTTCCCACTCAGCCATTCCCGGCTCTCAACTTCACCAGCTCTGTGCGTATTCCCAAATCGTGAATAAACATGTTTATCTTTTTCCTTGATTCCATATTTCTCCCCTACGCTATTAGTTTTGTTACTCTGTAACTTAAATCGTAGGTTTGCAAGATGTTTATGAAAACCGATTTAAAAAGTTTGCATAAAATAGTTTGGTATCAATTGTTATAAAAACAATGATTCTAAAACTGGAGTTCTAGCAACTATAACAGTATATCTTATTGTGGCTTTCAGATTAAAAACAAGCAAGATCAATGTTTAGAAATGAAAGCAGAGCTTTATGAAACTTTCAGAAAGAATGGCAGATTTTTTTATGTCATATAGACTAAATATTTTGAACTTTATGTAAACAAAATTTAAGGTTCCAAAATTTAAATTTCTCAGTAAATGAAAAGATTTTAAGTGCAGGTTAATTGGTTAGTTAGTCCCCCTTCCTCCCCTGTTCCCTTCATGTTCTGATTCTATTCCATTTGTCTATCTCTAGTCACATATAACCCTATACAGTTAATGAATGTAAATGTTTTCCATTAGCACCCATACCCTTCTTGATCCTACTCTACATATTTTTGTAACCATTCAGCTAAATTTTTGAAATAGATGTGTATATGCACGGACTACTCTTTCTCATCTTCTCACCTCTTAAACACTCAGTCCCTTTTAATCAAGCTTTCAACGTCACCATTGCACAGAAATAAGTGACACTCATGTTACCAATTTCAATATCCACTGCTCTACCCTCTTCTGACTCCACCTCTGTAGTACAGTTGGCCAGTTGTTCAAGCTCTGTTCTTTTAAATGCTCTCTTTAAGGGTATCACGTAGCTGTGACATCAGCCGTCTTTCTCAGTCACGATGCCTGTCTCCCCATTTAACCTCTAAATGTTGGCGTTCATCTGAGTTGACCTCTAATTTCCAGCTCATCTAGTTCTGTTCTTGTAAACCCCATCTATTTCTGTTAATCTCCACGTATTAATGCATTTTGACCCCAGCTTCTCTGCTGATCTCCAGATGCATACCCAGATTTCCACATCAAGGCCAGTAATCATGTAAAACATGGTCGAAATAGAATTATTGAACCTACTGGATTTTTTCCTATCTAGCTAGCTCGTCTCAGAAATTGGAACTATTCTTCTAATGGCCTTAGCCAAGAGTGGAAAAGTCCTCCTTGATTACTCTCTTTCCTTCACATCATTCATCTAGTTTACAGAAATCCCATAATTCTGTCTCTGAAATCTATACTGGGCCAGGCATGGTGGTTCAGACATGGCCCTCTGGGAAGCTGAGATGAGAGGATTGCTAGAGTCCACTAAACAGTATAGTGAGACCCCTGTCTCTAAAATAATAGAAAACTTAGCTGGGTGGCTAAGGCGCCTGTTGTATGGCAGCACCTGTGGTCTCAGCTACTTGAGAGGCTGAAGCAGGAGGACTGCTTGAGCTCAAGAGTTTGAGATTGTTGTGAGCAGTGATGATGCCACAGCACTCTAGCCTGGTCAACAATGTGAGACCTTGTCTAAAACAGCAGTAACAACTGAAATCTATACTGAATCCATCTACTTCTTCCCATGTCTAGGATAATGCTCCAGTTTATGCTGCCATGGTCTTTATTTTGAATTACTGCGATGGTTTACTCACTATCACCCATTCTCCACATAGTAACCTGAATTATCCTATAAAATGTAAACCGTTTCATACATTTTCACAGCTGAAACCTCCAGTCGCTTCCTTTTACACATGGAACAAAATCCAAACTCTTTTCTGTGGCTCACAAGGTCCCATCGTTTAAATTTCATCTTCTTCCCTGAGCTCTCTCTGCACCTCTCACAGTGATGTGGTGTCTTCATCTTCTGTTATTTTCTTGGACATGTAGAAACTCTTTTGTTCTTAATGGCCTTTTTACCAAGAATGCTCCAAACCAGGGTTTTGTACATCTGACTTTTGCTATTGAGATCTTATTTCAAATATAACCTCATCAGAGAAGTCTTCCCTGATCCCTCAGCCTCTCCCAGGACCATACTCATTCTTCTTCATAGCTTCAGAGCTCTTACAACCCTTCAAAATTATCTTTTCTAGAACAATTGCTACTATTTATTGTCTGTGCTTCACTAGAATATGAGCCCAGCACAGTGGTCTCTGAAATGAACATTTGTGTCCTCCCAAAATTCATCTTTTGAGACCTAATCTCCAGTGTGATTGTGTTAAGAAGTGGGGTCTTTGGGAAATGCTTAGGTTATGAGGGGGAGTCCTCATGAATGGGATGAATGCCCTTGTAAGGGCTGAAGAGACTAGAGTTCTTCCTTCACACCACGTGAGAACAGAGCAAGAAAGGGGGAGATTACCAGACACCAGTCCTTTAATCTTGGATTTTTCAGTCCCCAGAACTGTGAGCAATAGATTTCTGGGGGGTTTGCTATTTCAATAGACTTAGGGGGTACAAGTATAGTATTCGTATGTGGGCATATTGTACAGTAATGAATTAAGCTGCCCAGCTTATCGTATTTTATTACACAACCCAGACAAAGAAGACAAGCACCTCATCTGACGTTTATCGTAGTTTCCTGTGATTTAAGCACAGGATTTGGCACATTGTAGAAAGTCCGTGTATTCTGTAAATGAATGAAAGAACACGTGAATGAATGCGTCAACTAAGTAGATAGGGAAAGGACCATAAAAATAATTATATTCTTGGGATTTGGGGGGGGTTGTTTGTTTGTTTGTTTTTGGAGACAGAATCTCCCTCTGTCACCTTGGGTAGAGTGCCACAGTGGCGTTATAGCTCACAGCAACCTCAAACTCTTGGGCCCAAGTAATCCTCTTGCCTCAGCCTCCCAAGTAGCTGGGACTACAGGCACCCACCAGCACACCTGGCTAGTTTTTTTAGTAGCTCACTCTTGTTCAGGCTGGTCTTGAACTCCTGAGCTCAGGCAATCCACCTGTCTCAGCCTCCCAGAGTGCTAGGATTACAGGCGGGAGCCACCGTGCCCAGCCAAAATCATTATATTCTTGTTTTTAATGAATCAGAACTAGTTGAGTAGTACTGAGTCATAAATTAGGGCATCTTACCGAGATTTATGTCTGTTTTCAACAAAGCTGCTTCCCATGGGCCTCAGCACCTGAATTACTGTTTGTAACAAGCAATACTGGGATATAGTTGCCACTTCATTTTGAAAATATAAATATCTATATATGTATGTATACAGTGGATATTGATTCCTTCTGAGGTGCTAACTTGGCATGGTGCTATTGTGCATATCTTTCTGCCACTATAGTGGTACACAGCCTGGGTAATATTCAGAAACGATACACATGAGCCAACTCATTTATTCAGAAGTTAGTCCATCAGTGGCTAAGCTGGAATAGGGTGCGTCTTTCTTTCTGAAGCCACTTGGGTTGTTTCACTTTCCGCTCCTCTGTGCACCCCAGCCTCTCTCTCCAGTCTGCCTCTGTCAATTGGCACTTAACACCTGCTGCTTCTCCTGTCCATTCACTGTCAGTCTCTGTTCTGTCGTCCCAGATGCACTGTACACTTTCAGTGTGCTGTACCCTGGAAGAGAGCGCTACCAAAAGTAATCACTTAATAATCATGTGTAAGGATGGTGACGAAAACATTGTTAACTCTCCAAACCTGTCTCCACCTTATCTTTAATACAAAACACAAAGTGAAAATTAATGACTAGAATAATTCTGAATGGCAGATAAATTTCATAATACATCTTCTTCATCGCTTATTTTTCCCCCATGCAGAACACATAGTAAATTAATTTTTGATGTTCTTTATACATGCTGGAGCTCACTACATATTGTTTGTAATCTCAGAAACAACTCAATTAAATCAGGATTTGGAAATCTCAGTATCTGCCTCTGTGACACTAATAATCTTGATTTAAAAAGCTGCTTCCTGGGAACGGAGTATATTTGAAAATAGATAGTTCTAGGTAATTAGTTGTGTCACTGCGATAGAAAGTAGATCATGCTTCACTGCAATCATTTTCAAACTTAGTGACTGTCCTCAGTGCTAGTTTACAGCTGAGGAGCAGATAATTGAGACACTCTCTCAAAACTTATATCAACATTTCTTTTTATCCACCATGTTTACCTTTCACTTCCCCGTCACCATATAGGAGGCAGAAATATTTTTAGATACATCTATTTCTTAGGAGAAAGGTTGATATAGCTACTACCTCTCCACAATGTTTTATGTTTTAAAATATGCTCTTTAGAGGTATATTCTTGAAAGACAAACTATATTTTGTCTATATGAGCCAGATGGTTAAGATATAAAAGTTGGTTCTTTTTAAATATTCCTTTAAATATGGTGAGACAAATAATAACAGCAGTAGAGCTTGAGGTTTATCTATAAACAAATGCTTTAGTTTCAGGAATACCAGCTGCTGTTTCAAACACACTCCAAGTTCATATGATTTAATGCCATGAAAGGTTATTTTTTTGAATGTGTAAAAGTATGGTGAAGGTGTTCTTGATTGACTGCTGGGAGTGACATGGAGGCAGCTCTGTTCCCTGCAATCTTTCATGGACACTGGGCAGATGGAGGATGAACCTCTCAAAGTATGTGCCTTCTAAGATCCCCCTGGGTGTTGACATTTGGCCAAAGGTAGGAGGAAGAGGATGTTGAAATGGTACACTTGTTTAACTGCTTTGATCTTGGAAAATATAAATGTTTTCCATTTACTTTTGATAAGAATCAATCATCTGGCCTCAGCTAGATAAAAAAGGAGGCTAGTAAATAGCTATTTCCCAGGGAGAGAATTGAAATAACAGGGAAAGGAAATGGGGTTGTGGTAGTTGTTTCCTAACGGGCCCTGCCCTGGTCAATTCTTCAGGTTTAAGTTCTAGTGAGAGAGCAAAAGAGGAGAAACCTTAGGTAGGTTTGGGGCACAGACAGCAGATGGTATTTGTGTCTAACCTGGTGTATGAAACTTGGCAGTAATATAATAATCTCATGGAGAATTGAGTACTCATATGGGCGAACACCAGCAGAGTTGAAATGGTGGCAATTGGGTCTAATCAGATAGATAGTTTGAAACAAGACTCATCCTCCACCTACCAGAGGTCATCATGATACAGGCAAGCATCAGAAAATAGCTCATCCTGTCTCACATTGATTCAAGCAAGGAAGGCTAGGAAGGATTTCCAGCTATGGGAACAGAACACAGAGTAACCAGCGTGGACCTAGCAACTGAAAAACAGAGTGGGGGCAAAGGGATTGATTGGCGTCAGGCTAAGGTAGCAATGGATGCTGACAACCGAAGGCATGCTGGCATTGGTGTGGTTAGGTTTTCCTTTCCTTAGAAAAGAGTTCACTTAAATCGAGCTTTAAAGAAATAAAAAATATTTAGTTGTGTGATTGAATTTGGAGTTTGGTGTTTTGGTAGCACATTCTTGCTACCATCTGGATTCAGCATTAGTAGCCATCTCAGAACCTCTAGGATGTGTGTGTGTATGTTTTACCAATACTGAAACTTAAAAATAGAAAAAGAATATGGCTTTAGATTCACCTTTTCATTTCAGGAATTTATTTAGTAAGACATTTCAGTCATAAAATCAATATAGGTTTCAGCAGCATGATTGAACTGAGGCTCTCATATCAGAGAATACTATTTATTCCCCCTTTTAGTGGCATCTTAGTGCACTTGGTAATTTTTTCCCAATTGGCAGTCAAGCGTTCTTCTTGTGGGACTTTACTTTTGGCTGATTGATTATGAAAGAGTGTTCTTCTTGTGGTCGGTGGCCATATAGGTGTCTCCATGTCAGTGGCTCTAGAAGATACCTAACTTTGTCCAAGTGACCAAATCTTTCTCAGCTGCCTTTGAGATAGTTTGCCTCTTTCTCTACCTGCAAATGGACAACCCTGGGATTTGTCCATGAAGTTGCTTTTTTCTCTCATGGCCTTCAAATGGTTGTTTTGAATTTATCTCCACAGCACACCCAAAGTGTGTATGTAGACCCTACAAAGTTGGCAAAAATATATATGGCAATTTTCTTTCTGATGGTGAAATGGACAAGAACTTAATTCTTTTAAATGGCCTCCCTCAGGTCAGTATCTACACAGCCTCCCACTCATGATAGCCCATTTATACCTTAATGATGTCTAGGTATTTTCTCTGATTCTTGTCACTATCTTTATCTCATTCTTTCAACGTCAAGCTTTCCTATCCCAAATGATAGTTTTTATCCCAAAATTATTGATCTCTTTCTATAAGAATGATTATCTATTTATGAGAAACATTATTTAATTGACCTTAACATTTTCCTCGGAGGTAATTTTAAATCTTTACTAAAGATAGTTGACGGCAAGAACAATTTGTACATAATATGTGTATGTGTGTATTCCTATAATAGCTAGCACAGTTCTAAGTCCACATTATTTTGAAGACTAATGAAGACACACAAAACAGTGAAACTGATTGTGACTATAGAGATATGATGAGTGTCCAGGATAGGATGACATGGATTTTTTTTGAATGATAAGGATGAATCTCTATAGCACCTCATTAATACAATTATGGCATCTTGAACTTCTGTGCAGGACAAACAGTCCTGCCATAATGACATTAGAAAGTCTTTGTTAAGTATCTGATTATATGCCTCCTTTGATAACATAACAGAAAATGACCTCAAAGTTTGAAAATTTTCACTTTAAAATAATTCTAGCACATGTATAAAGGACAGATGAATGTAGCATTGTGCCTTTGTGCCCTCTCTGCAGTGTGTGTGTGTGTAGAAACCTGAACTTATCATACCTCCTTATTCCAAAAGGGACGTGCACAACCACAACTTACTTTTTATATTTAGGCCATTAATAACTTCACAGAATGGCCCCATTGATTATTTCACTTTTGAAAGGGGCATCTTTTCTTCTACAGTTTTATTTAGGTCCAAATTACATAGTAATTGTTACTCAAGTTTATTGTTTCTCAGTTTTTCTTATGAGTCATCTCCCGAAAATTTTTTTCCAATGGTCTCTTCAAAGTAATAGCCCCTTTTTAAGAAGAGATAGCTTGATAATAATTCAACCACCAAGGTATTGACCCAAAAATCCATAGCCTAATAATGTAAACATTCTTTGTTTTACTGAGATTGTCTCAGTTGGCACTGCTGTAACAAAATACCATAGACTGGGTAGCTTAAACAACAAACATTTATTTCCCACAGTTCTGGAGGCTGGGAAGTCCAAGATCAAAATGCTGGCATAGACAGTGTCTGGATAGGACTGTCTCTCTGGTTTATGGATGACTATTTTCTCACTGTACCTTTACAATGCAGGCAGAGAAAGAGGTTTTTTTCTTTCCCTATAAAGATACTTATTCTGTCTTGGGGTCTCTACCCACAAAACCTCACTTAACCCTAATTATCTACCAAATGAGCCTCCTAGTACTATATCATTGGGAGTTAGAGTTTCAACATACACATTTTCTGGAGGATCACAAAAAAAATGCAGTTTATAACAGAGATGCATATTGTTCAAACATAATAATTAGTGTCAAGGTAGAGTTAGAAATCATTTGGTTGCAAATGTCAGAAACTCATAACAAACTCCTTTTGTAGAAGGAGAATTTGTTGGACTATTACCTACAAGAAAGTAAGAGAGAAATCTTATGGGCACTAGAACCCAGGAATTCAAAGCAACTAGTCAGCCTCCAGTTTTCATCTCTATTTCTTTCTATATGTTGGCTTTATTCTTTGTTACGAGCTTCATTCCAAAAAGAATGCCAGAGGCACATTGTAATACCAAGTTAAATAATTTTAATGTCAGGGTTCTGATTGGCTTTCCATGAATGAAATGGTCACGCTTTCTGATGGATGATGACTACAGGGTAGCCAAGAATCCATCAGAAACACACATTTCAAGGTTAAATGGGAATGGGTACAAGCTCTACTTTGTGGGTTTGGTAAAATTCAGGTGTGAAAACATATGGTCTAGGACTTTTTTTGTTGGAATATTTTTAACTGCTGCTTCAATTTCAGGGCTTGATATTAGTCTATTGAGGAGTTCTTTATCTTCTTAATTAAGCCCAGGTGGTCAAACCATCACTCTTTGCTGATGCCATGATTTATGTCTACAAAACCCCAAAGTTTTAGCCAAGAGTCTCCTGGAATTAAAAAATTCAGTAAATTCATAGGCTACAAAATAAATGTACACAAATCAGTAGCTTTTATACATGCCAACAATTGTCAAGCTGAGAATCAAAAGATATAGTACCTTTCTCAGTAGAAACAAACAAACATAAAAATATCTATGAATATACTTAACAAAGGAGGTAAAAGACCTCTATAGGGAGAATTATGAAACATTGAGGGAAGAAATTGCAGAGGATGTAATCAACCCAAGCGCCCATCAATACATGAATGGATTAATAAAATGTGGTATATGTATAGTATAGAGTACTACTCAGCCATAAAAATGGCAAACTAATATCTTTTGTAACAACCTGGATGAAACTGGATACCATTCTTCTAAGTGAAGTATGGTGAGAATGGAAAAACAAACACCACTGTACTCACTACTAAACAGAAACTATTTGATCAACACCCATGTGCACATTTGGTAATAAAAATCAATGGAAAGCCAGCAGGTAGTAGAGGATAAATGGGAGGGGTAAATCCACACCTAACGAGTATCATTCACACCATCAGGGTGAGGGGACACTGGTAACTTTGACTGAAACTGTACTAAAGCAATTCACATGACCAAAACATTTGTACCCTTTTAATATTCTTAAATTTTAAAAATGTACAACAAAAATATAGGACTATAAAAAAAACCCCATTCTACTTGTGCATTAAAACACCTATATGGTTTTCAAAAAAAATTTTCTTGGATGGTCTAAGGAAGTATGTGCAGCAAACCCTAATATGTGAAAGTTTTTATTGTATTCTCAAATCTGCTCTGTTTTGGTAAAGTCACATTTCTTTCTATTTTATTTGCAGAGAAAATGTAGATTTGGAGGTCATCACCTCTTTGATAGCTTTCAAGTATATAATGACAACACTTCTGACGCACATTTTAAAATTTTCTCATAATAAAAATATAAAAATCTACCAATGTTCTAGAATTTGATAATTTTTGAAGCTTTTAAATAAAACCCTTCAAGACCACAAAGGCATTCATCCCAGCATGAATATTTAGCTAAAGTTTTATGAACTAAAATTATTAGACTCTGAAGTGTTCTGTCATCACTGGGAGATTGTTAGAGATTTTTAAATGCATTTTCAAGATTTCACTATAATCTCAACCTTCTCATTTTATATGTATGTAGCTCAGATGTTAAAAGTTTATTGTAGATTTTATATGAAAATTATCTACTGTTTTGCGATTTATGCCAATCTCCTAGTATAATTCATTTTCAACTTGATTAAAACTCAATCATTTAAGATCCCCATTTTTCCAAATCTCTTTCTGTAATTCAGGTCCCACCTACAATCCATAAATATCATACTGTGTACCCAGCTCTCAGATTATCTTCACACCACAAAGTTACCATGTCATTTTTATCTTAAATAAATCTTTCTAGATCCCTTTCCATGTGATGGGGTTTTTTGGGTAGGTCAGCTCAATTTCTTCATATTAGATCAATGACAGTTTTGTTTGAAGGGACAATTTCAGTTTTCTACAATTATCTCTACCCATATTTTAATGGCATATTTGGGTTCAAATTTTGGGTTATCCCAAGAATTTTCTAAAATGGTAATAACAAATGTGAAAGTTTAGTAAGAAGGAATGATCACACTAAGCCAAATTCTTGACTGACAGAAATTTTAGTTTACTTACTTTGGTATCACCAAAGCCCAGCACAATGCCTGGCATAAAGTAAGAGCTGAATAAGTATCAGAAGCTTTTTTTCCTCATTGTTTAAGGCACAAATACATTTAATTGATATCATAAATTTCTTATTTATGAATTTCAATTCAACAAATAATGATTGTGTATTTCCAATACCTAAGATACTGTATACAAGCCACTCAGCCTCAGCACAGAAAGCAGAAAACCTAATCTTTGTCTTCAAGGTGTTTGAGCTTCCACAGGCATCTACACAAGCAAATTGGCAATGGCAATGTAGTGATGGTAGTGTTATGATAAAACGAGTACCTGGTTTTATAGCAGCATTTAAGAGAGATACTTTAGTTCTCAGACCAGGGTCATGGAAGACAAGGAGAACATTACAAGCAAAGTAAAAAGAATAAGTACTTCCAGGAAAGCAATGCCATGTACAAAAGCCTAGAGGCAAGAAAAGTATAAAGTTTGGGTAACTAAAAATAGATCAGAAAGGGGAAAAGTAGCAACCAGAGATGAATTCCCAGAGCAAGGCAATCCCACATCGAGAAGAACTTCCAGAGCCATGTGGGGGGGAATTTTGATTTCATCTAAGAATACTGAGGGCATGTTAACAATTTGTAAACCGAGAACAAGGATAACGTCATCAGATTTCAATGCTGGAGATGTGAGTCTTTTATAAAGACCATAGAGTAAGCGTATTATATTTTATTGACTGAGTCAGAGGTAGGTTATATGGATGTGAACTGAGTCATCACCTAAATTGTGCTTTATATAACTTATACATAACAATTTTTTTTATTGATACATTTTGCCTATGTGTTTCAAAGACTGTTAAAGATAAGACCAGAGGCAGCAAGATCAGTGACCATGCTGTTGGGAATACAATGAACTGGTGGCCATAAATATTACAAGTTGGGGTATGAGAGACTGTGATTAGTTGGATATGGGACTAAGAAAAACGAAATGAGTCGATTCTTGTTTAAGATTTAGACTCCTTAAACAACTGCTTCTTAGAGTGTATTTCATCTTTACTATCTAACGTGTAAGATCCTGGAGGGTAGGGACTACTATTTTCCCCATTGACTACATCCAATGCAGAACTCTCCTAGACCAGTAAGGACGGCCATCTTGGGTTTAAGAGCAAAGTCACATTTGAAATTCTGCCTGTGCTTCTTTCTTCCTGTAGAACTTGTACAGTTCAATGAGACTATCCTGAAGCAAAATGTTTAAAAACAAATATGAACATAAAATAGGTTGGAGAAAAAATTCAGCACATAAGAAATCAGTGGCACAAGCTTTCTTTTCTAATGATAGAAAATGAAAGGGCATAGAATGAGAAGGTTTGGGTTGCCTTATAAATATGCATCACCCTTTATTTTGATATCCTCTAAAATCACTACACTTATGCAAATTTTTGTGTTTACTTCCCTTGTATGTCTGAGATAACTATATATTAGCAAAATAAAAAAGTAGCAAACGACTCTCCAATATAAGCATTTTTCTTTTACCTGAATCCATGAGAAATGTGAATTACTAGAGGAAAGCTTTGAGCAGATGTTTGAGGAGGTGAAGGTCACAGCAACATAGGATATACCACAGAGAAGTTGGTGCAAGAGAAACTGTCTTAACTGACCCCATTTAGCAACAGAAAAGATAAATTTTGCTCTCTATCCATTAAATAAATCATACTTATTAAAGGCTGTGACACCACAAATGCTTAAGGCCAATATGCAAACTTCTACTATGGTCCACACCCTTCTGTTTCTGCAAGTCTAGATGTTTGCTTATGGCTCAGTTATACACGTTGACCTTACTAATAATATAATGTAGTTGAAAATTTTAATTTGCACATTAAAGATTAATATGGTTACTGATATATATATATATATATATATATATATATATATATATTTTGAGACAGAGCCTCAAGCTGTCACCCTGGATAGAGTCCCATGGCATCACAGCTCACAGCAACCTCCAATTTCTGGGCTCAAGCGAGTCTCTTGCCTCCGCCTCCCAAGTAGCTGGGACTACCGGCACCCGCCACAATATTCAGCCATTTTTTGGTTGCAGCTGTCATTGTTGTTTGGCGGTTCTGGGCTGGAATCGAACCCATCAGCTCAGGTGTACGTGACTGGTGCCTTAGTCTGTTGAGCAACAGGCATCAAGCCTGGTTACTGATATTTTAAAGAGATTTAGTTAATGAACAATTTGTAAAGAGTTTTGAAAAATGTTTCAAGATTCATGGAAACAAATAATACAGTCTCTGTAGAAGAGGCAGTAAATTTAATTCTTGGCTCTTTCATAGTAAAAGAGTGGAAACAGGACATGTGACTTCACAGCTAAAGATCACATTTCCCAGCCTCCTTGCAGCCAGCACTTTCTTCTAGAATTTTTATAGTTTCATGTCTTAAGTTTAAGTCTTTAATCCAGTGAGAATCTATCTTAGTTAATGGTGAAAGATGTGGGTCCAGTTTTAGTCTTCTACAGGTCGCTAGCCAGTTCATCCAGTACCGTTTGTTAAATACGGAGTCTTTTCCCCACTGAATGTTTTTCATTGGCTTGTCAAAGATAAAATAACGATAAGTAGATGGATTAATCTCTTGGTTCTCTATCCTGTTCCAAACATCTACCTCTCTGTTTTTGTGCCAGTACCATGCTGTTTTGATCACTATCGATTTATAGTACAGTTTCAGGTCTGGTAGCATGATTCCTCCTCCTTTGTTTTTATTTTTGAGTAATATCTTGGATATTCGAGGTTTTTTTCTGATTCCGTATAAAACGAAATATTATTTTTTCAAGATCTTTAAAATATGACAGTGGAGCTTTAATAGGTATTGCATTAAAAATATATATTGCTTTGGGTAGTATAGACATTTTAACAATGTTGATTCTTCCCAGCCATGAACATGGTATGTTTTTCCATTTGTTAACATTCTCGGCTATTTCTTTTCTTAAAGTTTCATAGTTCTCTTTATAGAGATCTTTCATATCCTTTGTTAGGTAAACTCCCAAATATTTCATCTTCTATGGCACTACTGTGAAAGTTATAGAGTCCTTGACTGATTTTTCAGGTTGGCTATTGTTGGTATATCTAAAGGTTACAGATTTACGGGTGTTGATTTTGGAGCCTGAGACATTGCTGTATTCCTTGATCACTTCTAAAAGTTTTGTAGTAGAATCCCTGGTATTTTCCAGATATACAATCACATCATCTGCAAAGAGTGAAAGTTGGATCTCTTCTGACCCTATGTGGATACCCTTGATCACCTTTTCTTCCCTAATTGCAATGTCTATAACTTCCATTACGATGTTGAAGAGCAGGGGAGATAATGGGCAACCTTGCCTGGTTCCTGATCTAAGTGGAAATGCCTTCAATTTAACTCCATTCAATACTATATTGGCTGTGGGTTTGCTATAGATGGCCTCTATTAGTTTAAGAAATGTCCCTTCTATACCAATTATCTTAAGTGTTCTGATCATGAAGGGATGCTGGATATTGTCAAAAGCTTTTTCTGCATCAATTGAGAGAATCATATGGTCTTTATTTTTTAATTTGTTTATGTGCTGAATTACATTTATAGATTTGAATATACTGAATCAGCCTTGAGACCCTGGGATAAAGCCCACTTGGTCGTGGTGTATAGTTTGTTTGATGTGTTGTTGGATTCTGTTTGTTAGGATCTTGTTGAGTATATTCATTAGTGATAATGGTCTATAATTTTCTTTTCTTATGTCTTTCCCTGGTTTAGGGATCAAGGTGATGTTTGCTTCATAGAATGTGTCGGGTAGTATTCCTTCTTTTTCTATATTTTGGAAAAGGTTTAGTAACATAGGTACTAGTTCCTCTTTAAAGGTTTGGTAGAATTCTGA
>CAUYRH010003411.1:0-14575 GCA_963574655.1 Perodicticus potto
GACAGAGCCTCAAGCTGACACCCTGGATAGAGTGCTGTGGCATCACAGCTCACAGCAACCTCCAATTCCTGGGCTCAAGCGAGTCTCTTGCCTCTGCCTCCCAAGTAGCTGGGACTACAGGCACCCACCACAACGCCCGGCCATTTTTTGGTTGCAGCCGTCATTGTTGCTTGGCAGCATGGGCTGGATTTGAACCCACCAGCTCAGGTGTACGTGGCTGGCGCCTTGGCCCATTGAGTCACAGGCGCCGAGCTACTGTGCTTTATTTTTATGAAAGCAAATGTCACCCCCTGATATTTTCTTGTTTATTTGTTTATTTGTGCACTTATTTCTAAGCGGTCTTTCCTCCTGAAGTGGTGGAAGGTAAACCCCATGAGAACAGAATTGATCTTTTCAGTGTTGTATCCCTGTTCTGAGAACAGTGTAGAGCCACTAGCAGGTGATCAACAGTGTTCATTACATAAATGCATAAAGCATTCTCATTTTCATTATTTTAAAAATAGCCTATATCTATAATTTTTATTTTATTTAGCCATAATAACTGTTTGGGAGTTTGCCCTCCACCTTAAAGTAGGGTTTTGCTTGTGTAATTTCCAGTTTTATTATTTTGTGGTATAATATAATGGTTCATGTAAGTTTTATGCTTTGAAACTTACCGAGTTTATCTTTGTGTCCTATTTATGATCATTTTGTGCAAATGTTCCACAGAAGCTCAGAAAGATAGCATATTTTCTCTTTATAAAGAAAATTTCTATTTATAATTTAACTTTTCTATTTAAAAAAATTTTTTTTGTTTACTTGAGCTCTCAGTGTGAGATGTGTGTCTTCCACAAGTATTGTGTTTCAAGCATTTTTGTCCTTCCTTCTAACATAACTTAGTCATTGTCACATAAAGTTTCCAGATGTTAGATCTTTATTGTGGATTGTACCTTTGTTCAGCATGAAATGTTTTTCTTTGACCCATATAATGTTTTTTGTCATAAATTCTATTTGTCTGAAACAAACCATGCAGCTCCCTTTTTGTTTGTGTTTGTCTGAAGAGACAATCTAGGAACCCCTGACCTAGAGCTCTGCTGGCTCCAGGAGCCCCAGTCCTGATGTGAACAAAGGAATAAAATGATACTCTGAGGGCCAGCTGAATCTGAAGGGGAATTTAATGTGTTTTATGTTTGAAAGGCTTCTCTTACAAGAAATAAAGAAGACCCAATGGGGAATCCCCCAGGAGTACAGTAACTACTACAGCCAGAAATTATATACCCATCAACTAACTTAGAAATGTCCTACAATGTCCTGACATCAACACTGTCTCCAAAGTAGCTGCCGTTGGGATTCATGCTGGGTTATATAATTGACTCTTCTAAGAAGATGTCCCTGGTGCTGATCAGGAATTGATGTAGCCAGGCATGTTCCTAAATGCAGCTAAGGGAAAAGGGGCAAAGTCTAGAAAGGCCTGGGTGTGTTGGCTAGAAGTTCTATTACCCAGATCCTCTCTGGCTTAAGATGGTTAATGGTGGTTTCAGACATCTGTGATGATTAATTTTATGTGTCACCTTGACTGAGCTAAGGGGTGCCCAGACAGAAAATGCTATTTCTGGGTGTGGCTGTGAAGGTTTTGCTAGAAGAGCTGAGCATCTGACTAGGTGGACTGAGCAAAGAAGACTCCCCTCACTCATGACGGTGGGCATCAGCCGAACTGTTGAGGGCCTGAATAGAACAAAAAGGCATTTGTGAGAGCAAATTCACAAAATTTGCTCTCTCTGTTTGAACTGAGGCATCCTTCTCCTGTATTCAGACATCAGTTTTCCAGGTTCTTGGGCTTTTGAACTTGGACTGAGACTTACACAATTTGTTCTCCTGGTCCTCAGGCTTCAAACTTGAACTAGAATGATACTACTGGCTCTCCCAGGACTCCAGTTTGCAGATAGAAGGTTGTGAATTTTGTTTACCGTAATTTTATGAGCCAATCCCTCATAATAAAGCTCTTCCCATAAATATCTATATCTATCCTATTGGCTCTGTTTCCCTGGAGAATAGTCTAATACACTTTCATCCATTCATACCTAGTCCTAGTTCTAGAGTGTGGGAGTGAAAGATGCTTGAGAAAATTCATGAAGCTCTCATGATGGGGCAGAGCCTTAGGAAGTCATTCTCCATAAAACAAAGCCAAAAATAACTTTCAGATTTGGCTTCACAGCACAGAAGGAAGTAATAATATCCAGCAGAAACACAGATCTATGTGATTTTTCTGTCCCTGTCACAAAGTTGCCATTTTTCACTTTTCATTATGTGACAAATGGGCAGGAGCAGGGCAAGGAGTACCTGCCTTACTTCTCAAGAACCTTCTGCAAGTGGATGAGAAAAATGTGCTGGTTCGTGAAGTGTTGGGAACTGTTTGGAAGAAAAATGCAGTTTAACAACACAAAACAGTACAACTAAGCTGTAGTGAAAATTGTGGTCATTATCTAGCTACCCTTCAATAGAGGGCTTGTTTCTGGGAATGCTGTTGGAAGATGACCTTCAGCTGCTTCCACTGCAGAGCACCCCTGCCACCTCAAGGTGGCCCATGCCCACTGACTGATTGATGGTAGTGATGGGGGCTTAAAGGCCTTGCCACTGCTGCAAAAATATAATTAAAAATGAAATCTTCTCTCAGCCCAAAAAAGCTCCTCACAAATGTAGTGGAAGAAAAAAAAAACAATTTTATTATTGAATAAACATTAAATCAGCATGTGATACAGATCACAAGAAATCCATTCAGAGATTGCAAAGGCAGAAAGGAATCATTATTGTAAGTTTGGTACTTCTCCCCAAGGCTGCGTTAGTGGAAGAAAGAATGAGGACAAGTGGTTAGAGGAAAAGGAAAGAGAAGTTTAGTAATTTGCCATCAAAGGAGGAGGATGGCAGACTAGCATCTCAAAAGACCACCATTCTGCCTTTAAGCAGAAAAACAGGCCTTTTTAAAGGTTTTTTTTTGTTTTGTTTTGGGGTTTTTTTTTGGCAGTTGGGCTCATGTCTATGTGACCATTGTCACAAGTCATGGTTTCAGGTTATTGTTATTTAACCATAATTGGTGGTTTCCATAGACTTTATCTCTTTTGACTATGAGCTTTTTTTAAAATTTCTTTTTATTTTTACATATACATGTGTTTATTAGATTTCCACTTTTTGCCTTCACAGAATTAAAAAGGCTTAAAATTTAATAACGATAACAATGTTTAAGGTAAGGACTAGAAACAAAAAGCTCGTAAAGAATGAACAAAGATAAAGACTATGATCTTGTGACAATTCTGCTGAGCCATCTCTCATAGATTAAGATACTAGAAAACAAGTGGCAAATAATATTTTTCTGCCTTTATGATTACTGGCCTGAGGAAGTAATGCAGGTTTTACTTCCCCAGAAGGGTGAGGGTTTTTAAAAAGACAACTTGTAAAACATTTCATTGCCCCGTTTTTAGACCTTTACCTCTGTTATAGGTAACAGAGTAAACCTATAGGTATAGGGTATAGACTGGTAGTAACAGACTGGGTAATTTACAAAGAACAGAAGTTTTTCTGGCTCATGCTTCTGGAGGCTGGAAAGTCCAAGAGCATGGCTGTGGCAACTGCTGAGGATTGTCCCATGGCAGCAGGCATCACATGGTGAACAAGCACAAGGGAGAAAAGGGCCAAACTCATCGTTTTATTAAGAGCCCACTGCAAGGTAACTAACCCACTTGTAATGACTTCTTAAAAGCCCAACCTCTTTTTTTTTTTTTAAGTGAGGGTCTTGTTCTGTCACTCAGGCTGCAGTGCAGTAGTGTCATCATAGCTCACTGCAACCCCTAACACCTGGGCTTGAATGAGCCTATTGGCCTTAACTTCCCAAGTAGATGGGACTATAGGTGTGCTCCATGATACCAAATTAATTTTTCATTTTTTAATGGAGACAAGGTCTCACTATATTGCTTAGGCTTGTCTCAAACTCCTGGCTTTAAGTGCCCTGCCTGCCTTGGTCTACCAAAGTGCTAGGATTACAGACAGTAGCCACTAAGTCCAGCTCAGCCCTACCTCCTAATGAAATCATAATGGCAATTAAATTTCAACATGAACTTTGGAGGGGCCATTAAAACCATAGCAATAGCCAAGGAGATCCAACCCATTATGAATGTTTTCAAGATAAATAACTAGTTTTTAAGTAAATGAAATTGTGCACCTTTTGTCACATATAGTTTGTGCTAAATTTATCACGGTAATTAAAAATGCCACATGTGTTGGTTTTATCCTGAAGAGAAACAAATATCTCATATTTTTATGATGGGAAATATTGCAAACAGGAGCTTTGGCTTGAAGGAGAGGAAAAAAATAATTTTATCTACTGGTCATAGTTTTTAACTGGGACTCCCTGAAACAAAAGTAAGCTCAACAATAGAAATACAAACAGAAGTTAATTGACATGTACACCTCACATAGATAGAAAATCTGGAGAAATGGTTCAATCTCTAGGGTGTATCTCCAAGAAAACCTTTAATTTCAGGCTTAGATACCATGTTTCCCTGGGAGGAAGGATATGAAAAACGGCCCCAGGGAGATGATGTGGTTAGGATAAGCACCTTAAACAAGAGTAATGTCTGTTATACAGATTTAAGTAGATGACTTCTCCACTGTTTAAGATTCTCTAGAGATTTGGTCTTCCTTCTTTTCCTGTTGCAGAAATGAAAAGACTCTTAAAAATGGTACCTTCCTTTATAAATATAAATTTCTCTAACAAAAGAGAAATTTTTCAGAGCTACTTCTATATCCACAGTTTCTCAAAAAACCAGCTCAAAATAATCAATATACACAATGTAGGGATATATGGCATACCTCCTGGATGAAGGACTCAAATACAACCCGAACTTTTCCTAACAAATGCAAACAATATAATTGTGTGTACCTGTATATTAACCAGAAATTAAATAAATAAATATAATCAATATGCCAAGAAGACATATTTTGGGGGTGACATATTCTGGTTTCCTACAGTGATATTTTGGAGTGATGTGTCCTGAGCCCCACCAGACTGCTACTTTTTCACAGGAACTAGAAGATAAGGAAGCAATTTTACATGATGTTTGCATGTCAAAAGATGGCTACAAAGTCTTTAAGGAAATATGTCTGAGTCCTGAGACAGGCAAGATTTATAGACATTTGCAAAGGATAGAGGGAAAACCTCCAATACATAAAAGGAAGATGGAGGAAAAATTCTCCTCCTTTACTTTCACCAGGGAGAATAAGACTTTTATTTTTGATTTGTATTTGCACTAACACTATATGGTTCCAACTCAGGAAAAGTGTGAAATTGAGGTTCATGACTCCTTTGAAGTATGACAAAGCTGTCATGCGCTGCATAGCCAGACTGCTTTGAGACTGGATCCCAATTGCAGTATCAACAATGTAGACTAGAGATTTAGTCAATGTTCCATGACCAGAAATTTAAGCATATCTTGAGAATAGGTATACTTTACTTTAGGAAAACACTATTTTTGAAAATGCACATTTTTTAAAAAGTTAAATTGGGTAAAATTTTAACAATCGCTACCATTAAGTTAGCACTTAAGATGTGCCAGATGCTGATAAATGCTTTATTCCCATCAGCACTTTTGATTTTAAAAACAGTCTTCACAGATACATACTATTATTAGTTTCACTTTATAGCTGTGAGAAACTAATCTTAGAAAGGTTAAGTAATTTGCCCAAGTTCACATCTATGAAGTGGTGGGGTGAGATTTGAAACTCAGTTCTGTCCAACTCAAAAAAAATATGGCTAATTAACAACCACACAACCATTCTTTGCAATATACTAAAGCATGCTTCCTTTGCTGTAAATATTGAGTTCTTCTATAGCACTGAGAAGACAACGGGATTTGCCAAAAAGGGAAGGGAGGGGTGTGATGGAGTATTTTTTCTAGGGGGAAAAAAAAAGACCGAGAAATAAAAATAAAAAATAAAATTCTAAGCCCCCTGACCACATAAATGGACTCCCCTGTTAGCCAAGAGGACCCTGGAGAAACCCTAAAACTGAGTTCTCGGCCATGATGGGATGGGAGATCGAACGTGCGTGCTTCATTGTGCCCTCTCCCTGGCTAATTGCCATTCGTCTTTGTTTCCTAAGAGTCAGGCAAAAACTAGTCCTTTCAAGAGACTCGCTTCACCACTGATTTCAGTCAACTGCCTGACACTGTAATCTGACTTCCCTCCCTTCTTGTGGTTTCAACATGACAAATGACCAGCTCCTTCCTAATAAAAGACAACTGACCATGTACTAGTTCTGGCTGGCCCAAGAAGTATAGGCACAGACACACCTCCGTGTCCTATAGATACAAGGTCCTCTGTCTCATGTTTTGATGCATAAATACTAATTTTACCGTGTTTAAATGTAAACTCTCCCCTCCAGATTCAACACAGGACATATGTAACATGCATGTTTGCTTACTATGTGTGTGCATACCCCCGTCATGAATATTCATAGCACCTCTTATAAACTGTTGAATATAGTAGCACCTTCATAGTTGATCACCTCCTGAAGTTGACCTAATTTTCATAGACCAGACACTAACTGCATATATGTCTCAGTACAGTAGGCCCAATCCCTTATGTTGACCACCTCCGTATGTTGATAAGTTTGTTACAGTTCCTTGGGTGGTCACCTTACAGAGGTTATACTGTATATAAACTTAGCCAACCCATTCAGCATAACTTCCTTTTCAGTTTCTGGCAAAGGCCACACTTCCCAGTCCATAGAGTGGTTCTTTATTCCAAATCTATAGATCTCATGATTTTAAATTGATAGAACATTTGTAGCAGCATAAACATTAAATCCTTCCTCTTGGTCTATTTTCTTTGATGTCCATGAAAAGAACTGGAAATAGACTATGAAGTATTTCTCAATATTCAAATACATCAGGAATTTGGAAATTATTCAGGATGGTATGATTCACAGAAAAATGCATCTTGAAAATAGGCTTAGTCTGTTGCCCAAGAGGTAGAGGACAATTTGTAATTTCAGTACCCTCTTTGATTCATACAGACAATGTTTAATAGAGTAACTTACAGTGATCTTTTTTCTAAACTTCTTTGAAAGAAAGGTACTCTCCTATTGTCAGGGTCAGGAAGTGGTTCTCCCAAATATGGCGCTTTGTACATGCTGAGCTGAGAAATAAGCCTCAAGGTCTCAATGACCAGACCTCCTGCCCCTGACCCCACCACCTCTCCCAAAGCATAAGATAAAGCTATTCTGTAAAATTCCCTTATCTGCCTAAAGTCCAGACCTACCAAAGAAAAAAAGAGTGACCACTGGTCCCTTCCCTGAGTTTTCATTAACTGAACTTACAGTGTAGGAAAGAAGACTAAAATGTGTGAACAGGCTCGGTGCCTGTGGCTCAACGGGCTAAGGCACCAGCCACGTACACCTGAGCTGGCGGTTCGAATCCAGCCCGAGCCCGCCAAACAACAATGACGGCTGCGACCAAAATATGGCCGGGCGTTGTGGCGGGCGCCTGTAGTCCTTGGGAGGAGGCAGGAGACTCGCTTGAGCCCAGGAATTGGAGGTTGCTGTGAGCTGTGATGTCACAGCACTCTATCCAGGGTGCCAGCTTGAGGCTCTGTCTCCAAAAAAAAAAAGAAACAAAAACAGAAAAAACTCTGTATAATTTTAAAAATTACAAAAAAGTAAATATGAACACACTAAAATGACATGACTCAAATCTGCATTGAGTTAATTATATGCTGAGAGTAGCCTGTTACCTGGTGGCAGCTGGACTGAGCCAGCAAGGGGGCAGTGTGGCTGTCCTGTGAGAACCAAGGACACCCATGGGTGAGGAGCCACAGTCAGGGCATCTGGGCCAAGCGTAACCAGCTGGTGAGAAGGAAAAAGGCATCTGGGGTTTCATTTGAATTCTGGATAAAGTGCATGGATAGGGAGACATATTAAGGAGGACTGAGATTTGAGGATTCATGGCAATAGCAGATCAGATGCCACCGGTGGGAAGGGCTGGAATGGGGATAGAGAGTCTGTGAACACAAGCAAGCACAACGAAGATGGAAGGCAGGCAGGGTCAGGGACCTGGTGAGGCCCACAGAAGAGCCCCACAGGCTCACCTCAAGAGAGGATGTGAGGATGTGGCTCTCCATCTACACGAGGGATAGGAAGGAAAAGAGGAAATAAGCAAAAGTGGAAGTTAAAGAATGACACCAAGAATACCAAAGCTCTTATCAACTAACACACACACTTTTAATTGCAAAAAGTAAAAATTGTCATTACATAAAACTTTACATACATTCTTCACATGGTGGAAGTCTTTGCAAGTTTGCAGTGTGTCAAGTAAGCACTTGTTCAATATCCAGCACTTGAAACGTACACATTCACGGCTCACACCATTCCGATTCCCTGTGCTGGCACCATCCAGGCCCCTACACCCTGGTTCACTGAAGATGAACTGTGGGTGCCACCAGCTCCTGTTTCTGGTGATGGTAGAGCAGTGGCTGTCTGCTGAGTCCCCGGTTCCCCAACCCTGGACATCTGTTACTGGCTTTTCCTCAGTAGGAAGGAAGAGAAAAAAAACCACAGCCAGCACTTTTCGGGGGTTGAAACTATTGAAAGAAAGTGGAGGGAAGTTGCCTATGATGAGACTAGACGCCAAGTTTGTTCCTGTAAGGGTTTAAAAGTGCTCTGAGGGGACACTGCTGAGCTGTGGGTCAAGGTTGCTGCACACGCTGACCCACCAACCCCACAGAGCTGCTGTGAGGAGTAATGAGATAAATGGAGCTTGGTACAAAGCAGATGTCCCAAGTCAGTCCTCATTTTCTATTTGAAACTTAAAACCCAACTGGGTTCCCTTCTCTGCACCAGTGTTTGCAGCCACAGCTCACTCCTGGACTGATGGCTGCTGCCTGACGGACAGACACACTGAGCAGAAGAACTGCTCGGTCTCTGGCCCAGCCCAACCACGTCTCCATAGGTCCAGGCCTCCACTTACAGTTATGTAACATTCCTTCTCTCCACTAGTCTGACAAAGTCTGGACATCTCACTATCTCCAGAGAAAAGAAAATGATAGATGGATTTAGCTCTAATGCTTAAATTATGCAGGGCAGGGAAACCAGACACTGAGGGAACTGGATGATAGACAAGCTGGCTGAGGCTCCTCATGAAGGCCAGCGCTTAGTCAGCTGTGTCCAGGGAGGATGGACTTGGATGTGGTGCATGAGAGTGAGAACACCTGTCCCTCTTGCAGACTGGCTTTTGTGGAAGAAAAAAAGTGGGCTATCTTGAGGTTGGGGGTGGGGAAGACAGGGATATGCAGCTGCTGGTGACACGGCACATTCCCAAGGACCCCCCTCCCCTTTTTTTTTGCAGTTTTTGGCCAGGGCTGGGTTTGAACCCACCACCTCTGGCATATGGGGCCAACGCCCTACTCCTTTGAGCCACAGGTGCCACCCAAGGCCTCCCCTTTTTTATTTGCTACAGTGCTATCTCCTGAAATGCACCTTCCCCTTCCTAGTCTGCTGTCCCTCCATGTCCAAACATGGAGAGAGAATCTCAGCCTAAAGTACGATTTTAAAACACATCTCTGACCTCCCTTCCTTCAACAAATTCTAGTGCATGATGTGTCACCACTGAAAGGTATGAGCGTGGAACTTGTATACTCTGGAAGAGTATTTCCTCCGTTGCTAAGACAGCCCAAATGCCTGACACCCTGTGTTTAATAACTGATTCTCGTTGCTTATCAGCCTTTTGGCTACATAATTAACTGGTTCTCAAAAGCTTGACGAAATTGCCTCTCTCCTTGCAAATGGACATGCAATTTACCCTTTTTTTTCACCTATAGCTTGGCCTTCTCTTGCTGGACAAAGAAATGATGACAACCAAATATGTGCTTCGGGGTTTCAACATTTACTAAGAAAATGGGTAATGAGAAAACTCATTCCAGACTCTATTAAAATCATTAAGCCCATCACCTGCTGCTAAGGAACTTGAGATTTTTGTTTTAAAGTAATTGTTCCTACACAGAGGCCTATACTGGATTTGGAGAGAAGGGAAAAGAAAACTGAGAACTGAAAAACAAGTGATGTAAACTCCAAGGGGACTCACAACTGGAATTGGACAGTCCCTCCTCTGGTCACACATCTGGAAGAATGTGGTGACAGACAGGAAAATGGCTGGACGCAATTGTCTTCCAGCAACACTCACTCTTAAACGTTTTCAAATGGGGAGGGAGAAAGTGAAAGGATTTTTATAAAAGTCATATGGTTAGATTCTTTACTCTTCCTTTCCTGTCCAAAGGAGTTTTATAAACAAGCCATGCAGAGTTCCTGGCTTGCTGGCCCCATCCCTACATAATCTCAGCCCAGGAGGGAAATCCCTAGCACTTTTCTCAGGCACCACTCTGTGATGCAGCAGGAAAATATTGTGCAATGGAACCTGGGACCAGCTGCCTACCTGCCAGCAGTTAACTGCTCCAAGTCTTAGTTTCTTTACTTGTGAAATAAGAATTTAATATTTCTTTAGAGGACTGGTGAAGATTAATCAGGCACTTGTGAGAATGGACTAGATAAATGTTATTATTCCTTTCTCCCAGAAAATGAGCCCAAATCTGCTCTTTTCACTTACTGTTAGGTATTTCACCAAACAGTGGATTCTGTTTTCAAAAACCACTATTATTTTATTTCCTCCCTTCCCTAAAAATAACTGACAGTGAGGTAATGATAAGCTCTGCCTCTTTGCATCAGTCAGAACAGGTGTGGTGTCCATTCAACAACTGACTGCAGGAGAACTCCTTAGCACATCTAAACATAAGTGCTTCAAACTGGTACCAAAGCAGCTCATTTCCCCAGAGAGCTGACTTTAGGGGACAAGCATCTCTGCAGTGGGAACCTACAAGAAAGTAAAGCTAACCCATGTGTGGAAGTCACTGTCATGGCACTTCTTAGTAAATGCTCGACAAATTTATGAATAAGTACCTCTTTTTAGGTTTTTGTTCTTGTTGCAGTGATGGAGGTGGAGAGTTGGTTAGGTGGTCCTGCCATGCCCCCGTAACCTCACTTCCTCATCTAAGTCCCATACCAGGTCATGCACAGGGACTTTTGCTGCTTCCTGCTAGAGGCTGAGAGCTAAATGGATAAGAGCAACCCTGTGGCACTCTGCACCAAGCCTTGCATAACTAGAAAGGGACTGGCTGGCAACCCTGAGCCATTCCTGGAGGACTAGACAGTAGTAGATTCTGCCTATTTGAAGTACCTTGAGAAGAAGGTGAATGACTTCTGTGTATCTGGTAATTAAGAGCAGAACTCTTTGGAGAATTTCTCCCCTAACATGAATTTGTATTCATGGATATATAAATGAACTAGATAGGTTTTAAGAAAAATGAGTAGTATATGCACAAAAGTGTCTACTATCTTCTACTATAACCACTCTTTGTTGAACAAGAGCGGTTACAGAATGGCTCGGGGGACTTTCCAAGGGATGCTTCAGAAAACCAATACATGCAAGGGTTTCTTGGTTTTCAAGTTTTGTGCTGAAGTGGGTATTTTGTAGACATTTAAGATGTGAAGGGCCAGAGTGAAATAGGGAAGGAACACAAGGCAACTCACAGAAACAAAACAGAGATCTCAGTCATCAAAACAGTTGTTTTGTTCCTAAGGATGCCTCTTTTTTGTTAACTAAAAGGGTCTAATTTAAGACAGCTCTGAGAGGCCTCCAAAGAACCTGTTTAGGCATAATCCTTCCCCAGCGTAGGACATTGCAAAGGCTCTAAAAGCTTGACCAAGGCTGGCTTCCAAATGATCCCTCTGACTTAAAACCTCTGAAATCATAATTGCTTAGCAGCATGACTTTTATATGTACAATAAGTTTTGTTTTTCCTGTATAAATTCACACAAAGGGCTGCTTCTTTAAAGGAAAAATTCCCTCAGGTACAGTTCATCCTAGTTTCACTGAAATGCCTGGAAGAGGCTCTGTGTGTTTCCACCTCGAGTTCTGTGAACTCTGCTTGTCCTTTAAAAGCCCAGGAACAGGCCATTCATGCACTGGATGACCCCTGCTGCTATTAGAAGATGGTCTGGGAGATGAGGCACAGGACTCCTCCAAGGATGAACAGGACACCACAAAGGGTCACAACCACCTTTCCTCATAACTGTCTGCCTCTGATCCATAAGTGACATAGACACCTACTGTATACATTTGATTTCTGCAATTCAGAGCCAGAGGCCATACATGAGGTTTGTTTTTTTCTTTATCTTGGTGATGGCATGACCAAAGGCCTAGCAGGGTCAATAAGGGAATAATAAAGGAATAAAAGGGAACAAGAAAAGTGCCCTTATTTATATCATTTGATTAATACATAATCAAAAACACTTGGGGGAGGGGAAACAAGCATAGTGAATCATTCAATCGGAAGAACACAGCTTTATATTATTGCCAAAACAATAAAAATACCTCACCTTGTTTCCCAGCACAAAGAAAGAAATCATTTTAAGACAGAGGACCACATAGTTGCACACCCAGCTGGCAAACACTTTGGGTCTGGAGTTCCTCCCACAACCACATTACAACATAAGCTCTGACACATGTGTAAAATATCTTCTCTGCAGAAAGTCAAACCTAAAGATCAAACCAAGGGAGGCGCCTTTCCCCAGGCCAGCTACTCCAGCTCATTCCTCTCTGAAGACACTTGGTAAAGGCAACAAAGTTGACACAAGGGGTGCTGCCTTAGCAGTAATGGCTCTGGCCCAGCCCCTTCTGAGAAACCATCCAGATAGGCAAGGGACAAGGTGGGGGTTGGGAGCAGAGCTCAAGAATCTGATAAAATGAAGAAAAATATTATCTTAGTAATTCCCATTTCAAATTATAATCAGACCCTACTGAGGCATCACTGAGACTCCAAGAGCCATGGGCACTGGGAGAGAAGTACACTTGAGTGCAATTCAAGGTTATTTGACCTTTTTTTACTGGTTCTAGACTCAATTCTGCTTGAGAAACTGTAATGGTTTCTTCAATCAGCCATGGCTTTCCAAAAAAGTACAGGGTAATACAGCCAGAAGACGGGGATGAACAGGCTCACCTGTGAAGGACGGCTCTGATGTCAGAACCTCCTGGCTGTCCTCTCTGCTGCCACAGAGCCAGCAGCGGGGACCACAGCAATGCCAGGGAAGGAAGGCACCAGCCCTATTTCCTGACTGAGGAGCAGCCTGAAGGCTGTAGTGCCCAGAGGCCTGATAGAGTTCAGTTTTTCACAGATAGGTGCTGGGAGAGCCCTAACCAAGTGCCCAGTCTAGAGTCCTTCCTGAATCATCTGCGGGAAGAAGAGGGGTAGGCCCCGGTCACTGCCTCACAGCTCACAGTTGGCTGGCACACGCATGCAAAGGGCAGGTAACTAAGTATCCAACCCCCAGAAAGCAGTTTCATTTTTTTGTTTTATTTCCCCCTTTCAACCTGGTTTTCAGCTTTCAAAGTTGCTCCTGAATAAAGTTCTGATTCCTATAGTTCTGAGTGAGTGGTTCCATCGCAGATGACCGAAGGCTGGACCCCTCTGGCTATAATGTAGACCTTCCAATGGGTAGCACCGGCATAGCCTTGAAAGGAAACAGCAAGAGGAAAACATGTCAATGTCAGGGACTGCACACACCCACAGGCAATGGCAAGAGCAAGGCCAGGGCTGCCAGAGCTGCCCTCAGGGTGCACCGGCAGTGTCAAAGACCAATCCTGCTCTGAAGGTCTTTTAGCTCTTCCTAGCAGTGTTCTTAGTTATTACCAGTCCTCTCTGTAACCTGACATCCAATAAGAGTCACTTGGAACCAAAATATTTTGTCACCACTCCTTGCCAGGACAACTGTGAGTCACCCAGTTCAGCAGGTTTACAAGGCAAGGAGCTCCAGAGAGGCTGGTGATGGGCATCAGTCCCCGGAGACAGGTTCTGAGGGGGAGTAGGACCTACTATCCAATTTTCCTGAGGTTATCTATAATGTAGTTTCATTACAGAACATTCAGATTAACCTAAACCAGTATTTCCCAAATTAGGTTTTGCTAATGGTAGTGTCCTATAAGATATCCTCAAGAAAACAGGTTCCATGGCCAAAGAAGTTTGGGCAACATGAAGTTCTTCTAAGGCAGCAGTTCTCAACCCATGAGTTGCGACCCCTTTGTAACAAAGAAAATATATCGCAGCATTAGGAAGGTTGAGAACCACTGTTCTAAAGCTTTTCAGACCCTTTGGCACACTAGACAGGTATTTCCCAAAGTCGACTGACTCAAGAGCCCTATTTGCCAAAGGCCTTTCCAAGGGACTCCAGATCCAGTCTATGGGGTCATGACTAATCTGAAGAATTTAGTTAAGGAAACACTGACCTACATCATTTGAGTGGACTATGAAGTTAAACTTAAAAACTTTAATCCCTCAATAATCTGATGCTGAACTTCACTGTATCCTCTGTTAACATTTCATTCTTGTGGGCAGTGCCTGTGGCTCAGTGAGTAGGGCACCAGCCCCATATACTAAGGGTGGCAGGTTCAAACCCGGCCCCAACCAAACTGCAACAAAAAATAGCTGGGCGTTGTGGCAGGTA
>CAUYRH010003412.1:0-25332 GCA_963574655.1 Perodicticus potto
TAGTAATTTTATTAAATCATAATTGTGTACATTGGTGCAATCATAGGGCAGAATGTGCTTCATATACAATCAGAAACATTTTGATCGTACTGTGAGAGATAGCCCTCATAGCATTTTCTTAATCACTATATAAAGACATTGATAGGAAATTTCATTTAAGAACAAAAGGAAAGCTTAGAGGCAATGAGAGTAGGAAGTGGGTCCCTTTCATGAATGAGGAGAGAGAGAGAAAGATGCAAAGGCAGTGTGGATGTATAAACACCCTCTTTCTCTTCACTCAAAATTGTTTGTAACTCTTTTCATTTGTCTCTCTGAACCTCTCTGGGCACCTTTGTCCTTTTTTATTGGTCACTAATCACCTAGGTTACCTTATACCCACATTCTTTCCCTTTTTTTGGCAAAAATTGCTGTATCCTGATCACAGTGTTTGCATAATGTTTCTATGGATCCTCCAAACTTTCTTACTCAGCAGGCCAGACTTTCTCCCATCCCACTTGAAGCCTCTCTCTTTGTCTTTTTTCTAAAATAAGATTCTTTGGTATAAAGAGTACTTAGAGTTAAAGAAAGATCCACAGGTCACTGGAAGGGGCTTTCCTTCTATATGCATAACAAGATAGACCCATCAAAAGAACAATTGACTTCCCCTGCCTATTATAATTCCTATTATTAATAGGAATAATAAAATTTCCTTATTATTTAAATATATTACAGGAAAGAAGATAAAGAATGCAATCAGACTTAGGCCAAATCATTTCAAACATAATACCTGACTTTCAGGTTAATTAAATTGCAAGTCTATCTGTTTGCCCCATGCATTCATCCTTTCTAACAATCGTTAAATCCCTTAAACCGAATTACCTATATTCCTGATCTCCTCCCCTCTAAAAGGAAGATACAAAAATTTCTAGTTCTATTAGGATATTGGGTAATTGTAATACTCTCCACCTGCACAACAAATGAACCACTTTCTCTTAGTAACCTTCCTTAATTGTGAGTTGATCTTTGAGAGAACTTTCCAGGGAAAGGGAGATGTTCCCTGCCACCCAAGAGTCATAAACCATCTCAGAATTTCATTTTAATTTCACTATGATTTTAGGAAGAGCTCTGACTTACTAGAATGCAACATAGTGAGTACAATGTGATAGTTAAGGACATAGGCTCTGGAATCAAAATTCTTGAGTTTCATATAACAAATTTCTCTGTTTCTAGATAATAACAGTATCTAGTTCATTTGTTTTTTTGAATTTCTTTTGTGAAAATTAAGAAGGTAGTATTTAGACTGTGTTTAACAAATATTTGACATAGAAATGCCTAAATTATTATAAGAAAAAAATTATATTTTTGAAATGCTATAGCAAAAAGCAACTACTGGGTAAGTCAATATACTGATATCATATTTCTTCCTGAAAAGTAAAATTATTGATGAAGTATATAAAAGCATATACAGACCTCTTTTCTCTGAGCCAAAGCATAGGAATAGGAAATCGGGAAGATGAGAAAAAAAAAGTAATAGTGTCTTTATTCCCATAGATGTGTAAAATTGAACTGAGAAACAATCCTGTATTTAAAATTTTCATATGTGAAAGTAAGCTTTAGGAGTTTTAATAAGACGCACCCAAGGCTCTCCTGCTTTGATACATGTTCACATTTTCTATGTTAGCATTCATTGACATCAATCTGATGAATGAGGAAAGAAAAGTGAGTGTTGATGACGAAGTTGTAAATAATGTGATAGAATTTGAATAACGTATTTATTAAATTACGAAAGAACAAAGCTTACACTAGCACTTGCTCTCTTCTTTGTCCTTCTTTCCCCCTCAAATTATTTATAGTTTTGGTTTTGTGATAGAAAATTATATTTTGAAAATGTAGAGTCACTACAAATTTGAACAGCTTTTATTCCTCCTTTAGTACGATTAAATGGAGTGTGAGCTTTCATAGCAGTCAGCCCACTAATGTGAATTTCTTGAAAATGTATGTAATGAATGAATCTAGTTCTGGTTTTGTTGTTGTTTGTTCTTATTTTACTTTTTTTTTTTTACTTTGCAATTTAACTATAAAATTAATAGTTAAATGCAAAAACCTTCTTTTCTACTTCATTTTCATTTCAATCCCCAAAAGGAAAATGCCAAATTTTCTTTCTTTTGCATAGTGTCCTAGAGTATCAAAGCTATAAGTCCTGTCCACCACAAATGGTAATAACTTTTCATAGACAAAATAGTCAAGGTGGATTTATTACAGGGAGGCTCAATTTCATACTAAATTCTTCTGCTGCTATACATTTAGTCTGTTGGATTGACCCTCAGGAAAAGGGAGTCATTCTCTTTGTCTTTTTGTTTGACCTGTATATGAGAGTTTAATGACCTCTATTTCACATTTGATTGTAGGATATTGGACTACTTCATCATAAATAGTAGTAATACCCCCAAAGACATGGTTTTGTGTTGCTGCTTTTATAACTTCCAGAAGTTATTTATATTTACTGCGAATTAATTTTACATTAATCTGGATTTCTACCTTCATTTCTTTGTTCACGTTATTTCCCACACGTACAATACTTTTTCAATGCATAAATTTGTATAAACTCTATATGCAGATTTAGACTTTATTGAAGTTCCAAAACACTGTGGTCCATCAAATTTGAAATGATATTTTCTTTCTCTTTATAGCACAGAATGCAATCAATACTTATGACACGCTGCATGAGCAAAATTACACCAGATAATTTTATGTGTAAGTTTACATGTTAGAGTCTTAGGTTGAGACTGTCAATTCTTCCAAGGAAGAATCATGTGTAATACTTCTTGTGTATGCCACAGGAAACAAGTACTTTATTTGGTATGCTCCAGAAACCAAAAACACATTAACAAAGTGGGTAAAGATGCTTAAACTATAGAATAGCTTACTTGCAAAGGTTCTCGTCTCAGATTCTGATTCCACTTGAAACAAAAGGGAGAAAAAGGATCCCCAGTAATAAGCTAGAGATTGATAGAATTGCCCCAGCATAGGATCACTCTCTGTTTTGGTGGAGATCTCGGGGCTGCAGATGATGGCAGTGGCTGGCAGGATGGCCTTGTCACACAGCAGCCTGCCCTCATGACCTCCTTGTTTATCTGGTTCCCATTTTTTTTTTGCCCCAAAAGTATTGAATGAGTATGCCCCTATTTCCTGTTTGGGCAGAATTAAAACTCAGAATTCATGCTCACCACAAAGTTTGTGGTTGGAGTGGGGTGGGAAAAAGTAGAGAAATATATAAGTAGATTCATGTGTTGAATAAATGGCTGGGCAGAATGGAGTCTATGCCAAGGCCACAATTTCTCAGCAAGTAGCAGTGCCTGTGTGTAAATGACTTCATGGGAAGTTATAGAATTGACACCACTAATAAGGGTATGCAAAGCTGGAAGTAGCTCTTGTCAATTGTGATTTTTTTAAAAAATCAACTCTGCAGGAGATAAAATGGTTTTATCTTTTTTTTCCCTCTATAGAAAGTGATATTATAAAAGACTAATCTTCCAAAGTGTCAGTCAAGGAATATGAAGTAAGAAAAACTATCTAAGAACAAAGATAATAGAGGCATATCTGGCAGGCAATTAAAAATAACAAAAATGATTGTCTTGGGCCCATGTCTAGAATGGTTTGTCTTAGATTTCCTGTAGAATTTTTGTTTCTTCAGGACTTATATTAATGTTTTTACTCTATCTTAAGTTAATTTTTTTTTTGAGACAGAGCCTTACTTTTGTCCCCTTGGTAGAGTGCCGTGGCCTCAAAGCTCACAGCAACCTCAAGCTCTTGGGCTTAACAGATCCTCCTGCCTCAACCTCCCCAGTAGCTGGAACTATAGGTGCCTGCTGCAATGCCTACCTATTTTTAGAAATAGGGTCTCACTCTTGTTCAGGCTGGTCTCGAACTCCTGAGCTTAGTCAATCGCTCACTGCAGTATCCCAGAGTGCCAGGATTATAGGTCTGAGCCACTGCACCCAGATCTTAAGTTAATTTTTGTTTATTGTAAAAGGTAGGGGATCGGTTTCATTCTTCTGTATATGGCTATCCCATTTTCCCAACACCATATATTGAACAACATGCCCATTCTCCAGTGTATTTCTTTTTGCTGCTTTATCAAAGATCAGTTAATTGTATGGATCTGGTTTTTATCTGTTCTTTGTGCCATTGATTTATGGGTTCCCCAAAGCAAAAGCAAACAAAAATAAAAATAGACATATTGAACTAGATGTAGTTAAACTAAAAAGCTTCTTCACTGCAAAAGATATAATAAAAAGAGTAAATAGAAATGGGAGAATGGGAGAAAATATTCCCAAACTATGTATCCGACAAAGAACTCAAAGCCAGAACTACAGGACCTCAAGAAAAACAATCAACGCCATTAAGAAGTTGGCAAATGACCTGAACTGGTATTTTTTAAAAAGAATACAAATGGCCTACAAACATAGTAAAAAATGCTTACTTGGAAGGCTAAGGCAAGAAGAATCCTTGTGCCCAAGGGTTTGAGGTTGCTGTGAGCAATGACTCCATAGCACTCTACATAGGGCAACATAGTCAGACTTATTCTCAAAAAAAAAAAAAAAAAAAAAAAAAAAATGCCCAACATCACTCATCAACAGAGAAATGAAAACCAAAACCACAAAAAGATACACTCTTAGCTACAATTAGAATTGCCATTAATAAAAAAGTCAAAAAACAGCAGATGGATGGATATACTCAAAAAGGGACTGCTCACACACTGTTGATGGAAATGTAACTAGTATAACCTCTCTGGGAATGAATATGGAGATTTCGTAAATAACTAAAGGTAGTTTTTTCATCTGATCCTGATCCTGTAATCATACTTCAGGGTATGTACCCAAGGAGAAGAAATCATTATATCAATAACATACGTGACACTTGCCTGTTTATTGACACACAATTGCAAAAATATGGAATCAACCTAAATACCCTTTAAGATAATAAACAAAATGTGGTGTGTTTGTTTGTACAACATGGGTACTACTCCAGCTATAAAAAAGAATGAAATAACATCTTTTGTAGCAACAACCTGGACAAAACTGCAGCCCATTATTCTAAGTAACTCAGTAAGAGAAAAATAAATGTTGTATGTTCTCACTTATACATGTGAAAACTAAGCTGTGGCTACACTAGGGAAGTGTGTGAAGGAGTGAAATATCAAAAGTATCCTGTGGAGGGCAGCACCTATGGCTCAAAGGAGTAGGGCACCAGCCCCACATGCCAAAGGTGGAGGGTTCAAACCCAGCTCTGGCCAAAAACTGGAAAAAAACAAAAAGTATCCTGTGGAGTTCAATGAACATTCTTTGGGTTGTAGAGTACTCTTTGGGTAGCCCAAACTTTATCACAATACATGTAGCAGAATACAACTTATACCACTTAAATCTATTAAAGTAAAACAAACCAAAACAAAACAAGCAGAAAACCAAAAAAAAAGAAAGTAAAAACATATATCCCTTAAGAATATAGACGCAAAAATTCTCAACAAAATACTGGCAAATCAAATTCAATAGCACATGAAAAAAATAAAATAAAATAAAAAAATACCCAGACCTGGGGGCTCATTCTTAGGATTTAAGAATTATTGAACATACATAAATTAGTAAATGTGATTCACCACATAAGCAAAATCAAAACCAAAAACGATATGATCATCTCAATAGATAAAGAATTGAAAGGAACCAGCACCCTTTCATGATAAAAACCCTCAAAAATCTAGCAAAGAAATAAAATATCTAGGGATTATAAAAGCCACATATGACATATGCTCAGACAATATCATACAATAACATACTGAACGGGCAAAAGTTGAAAGCATTCTCCCTAGGAACTGGAACCAACAAGAATGACCACTTCTATTCAACACAGTGGTGGAAATCAGGAGCAATCAGGCAAGGGAGAGAAATAAAAGGGTATTCAAACTGGAAAAAAAGGGCTCAAGCTACCTTCACCTTTCCTCTGCATATAACACTTCAGATTCTGAAGTTCACTTAACATTCCGAAAAATGTTTTAGTTTATTAAGTATCACCTATTTAGCATCATTATTTAGCAAGGATTTAATTTAATAGCTGTTGTAAAAGACTATTAAATTGTTGAATAAATTTTTTCCTGAATTTCTTGCAATGTAATATGCTTTACTTCTTTGATTCACTGGTACATTTATTTGATAAACTTTCATCATCTGCCAGTCAACAGGCAGCTGCTAATTGAAATAAGCAACCGAAACTAGTTTCAGTTTAATTTAAAATTTAGGAAAAATAAATGTAAATAGACACTGATAAAAAAATCTTTATGTCACCTAGGTAGAAGAATATATTAAAAATATTGGAAGTATATCAAAGAAATACACCTCTGGAATATTCAGAGAACATTTCCTAAGACATGAAAAAGACATTGTTGCAGAGATGAATGAGTTCATAGATGGTGACTCCCTTTATCATACTATATCTATGGCAAACTTTTTTTTGCTTGTTTGTTTGTTTGTTTTTGAGAAAGAGCCTGAAGCTGTCACCCTGGATAGAGTGCTGTGGCATCACAGCTCACAGCAACCTCCAACTCCTGGGCTCAGGCGAGTCTCCTGCCTCTGCCTCCCAAGTAGCTGGGACTACAGGCGCCCGCCACAACGCCCGGCTATGTTTTTTTTTTTTAGTTGCAGCCACCATTGTTGTTTGGTGGGCCCAGGCTGGATTCGAACCTGCCAGCTCAGGTGTACATGGCTGGTGCCTTAGCCCGTTGACCCACAGGCGCCGAGCCTCTATGGCAAACTTTTGTTATAAAATTGCCTTTATCAGGGTGGCACTTGTGGCTCAGTGAGTAGGGCAACGGCCTCATCTACCAAGGTTGGTGGGTTTGAACTGAATCCTGGCCAAACTACAACAAAAAAACAGCTGGGCGTTATGACAGACTCCTGTAGTCCTAGCTACTTGGGAGACTGAGGCAAGAGGATCACCTAAACCTAAGAGCTGGAGATTGCTGTGAGCTGTGACACCATAGCACTCTACCAAGGGCGACAAAGTGAGACTCTTGTCTCTTAAAAAAAAATGCATTTGTCATTTGGCCAGTTCTATTGTTAATCTATCTGTTTCTTGATGTCAGGGCTACATCTTAATCACATTTCTATTTCTATTGTAACTCTTATATTAGTATCTGGTGTTGCATCCAAAAGAAAAAAAAACCCTAAAAAATTGTTTTGTACATATTAGATGCTCAAAAATGCTTCATTACGCATGTATAGAATAGATTTGTCATTTGCTTAAAGTGAATATTTCTTCTTTAAATTTTGGCATCAAATATGCAGGGCAAAAAAGCATTTTCTCTTACATAGATGACTTATATTGTGATGGACTCATGGCTTTCAATGTACCACTCACCAGAATAGTACAAATTGTACCCATCAGTCATATTTTTATCCCTCATACCTCTTCAACTCTCTCCCCTTCTTAGTTTTCATTGTCTATTTTACCTTTTTATAACTATATTAGCATATTATTACTCACTTAACACACACAGACGTGTAAACGAAAATATATAGCATCTATTTTTCCATTCCTTAAATACTTTACATAAGAAATGGTTTCCAGTTCTATGGAAGATGCTGGAAAAGACATTTTAGTCCTTTTTGTCATTGGACAAAAAGATGCCTCATTCAATAATTGGAGTGTATACCAATGGTGTGTATACACACACACTCAGACATACACACCACATTTTCTTTTTCCACTCATCAGTTGATGGACAATTAAGTTGGATCCATATCTTTACAATTGCAAATTGTGCTGTAGTAAACATATAGGTACAGGTGTATCTTTTATATAGAATAAATTATTTTCCTTAGAGTATAATACCAAGTAGTGAGGTTACTGAATCAAATGGTTAATCTTCTTTTAGTTTTTTGAGGAATTTCCCTCCTAGTTTCCATAGTGGTTGTCCAAGTTTACATTCCACAAACAGCCTGTATGCCTTCCCTTTTCACTGAATCCACACCATCTATTATTGGTTTTGTTTGTTTGTTTTTTACTTTTAAATAATGACCATTGTGACAGGGGTAAGGTGCTAGCTCATTGTAGATTTAATATGCATTTCTCCAATGACTAGTGATGTTGAGTTTTTCAGATCTTTGTTAGCCTTATGTCTATTTTCTTTTAAGAAAAATCTGTTCATGTCCTTTGCCCTGTTTTTGATGGGGTTGTTTGTTTTCTGATTTGTTAATGTTCTTTGCAGATGCTGAATATTATTAGTCCTTTATCAGATGTAAGTTTGAAAATATTTTCTCCTATGTTGAGAATTGTATATTTACTTGGTTTATTAATTACCATATGGTGCAGAAACTTCTTAACTTAAGTCCCATTTATTTAGTTTTGTCATTGCTATATTTGCATTTGATGTCTTATGTATTCTTTGCCTATGTCAATTTCTAAAAGAACTTTTCCTACTTTTTCTTCTAGAATTTTAATGGTTTCAAATGTTACATTAACCTTTTAATCCACCTTGAGTTAATTTATATATGGTAAAAACAGAGCTCTAGTTTCATCATTCTGCATGTGGGTATCCAGTTTCCCAACACCAATAATTGAATGGAGCATCCCTTATCCAGTATATGTTTTTGTTTGCATTGTGAAAGATCCCATGATCAAAGGTCATATCAATTTGGATTTATTTCTGGACTCTATACTCTTTGTACCAGCACCATGTTGTTTGATTACTGTAGTACCGTAGTATAATCTAAAGGCAGGTTATATGATGACTCCATATTTGTTCCATTCCAATTGAGTTTTGTCTACTTAGGGTCTTTTCTGGTTCCATATGTATTTTAAACTTATTTCTTCTGTATCTATGACAAATGCCATTCATATTTTTTTAGCAAATGCATTGAATCTACAAATCACTTTGGGAAGTATAAACAGTTTTAAAATGTTGACTCTTCCAATTCATGAGCATGGGATGTTTGCCCATTTGTTTATGTCATCAATTATTTCTTTTAGTAGTGTTTTGTAGCTCTCCATGGATAGATCTTTCACCTCTTTGCTTAAATATATTCTTAGGACTTTTATTTTCTTTTCAACTATTATAAAAGATATTAGCTCTTCATTTGAGTATCAACTTAACTGTAATTAGTATACACAAATGCTATTGATCTGTGTACACTAATTTTGTAACCTAATACATTCCTGAATTTATTTGAAATTCTAAGCGTCTTTTGGTTGAGTCTTTAGGGTTTTCTAGGTGTAAGATCATATCATTGACAAACAATGATAGTTTGTTCTCCCCTTTCCCAATTTGAACCCCCCCCCCCTTTTTTTTTCTTGCCTAATTACTCTGGCCCGGCCTCCTAGTACAATGTTGAATAGAAATGGTGACAATGAACTCTCTTGTCTTCCTCCAGTTCTTAGGGAAAATGCTTTCCAATCTTTGTCATTTCCTATGATGTTGGCTATGTATTTGTGACATATGTCCTTTATAATTTTGAGGTATTTTCCTTTCATGCCAATATTACTGAGGAAATTTTATTGTTTCATGTTACTCATGTATTTTTGCTTAAAACACTCAAAGCACTCACAATATTTGCTATTAGAATAACATAAAACACAAATTAAAATAATAAAAGGGAAAAAATATGTTTTCAAAACCATTACAAGAAAAAAGAATCACACTTCTTGTTTTTCTGTTTGTCTCCTGTATCTTTTCAAATGTTAGGATTATTTTATATTTTAAGTTTCACAACAGAATATTACTAAATAACTTATTTCTTATTTTACTTAATTATCTAATCTGCTACTGAACATATTATATAAAATATTACTTTAGTAAATAGAGATTTGTTTGATCTTTGTCCTTGACTTCTGAACGCTGACCTATATCACACCTTATTAGGAGTGTCTTTGTTTAGAACAGCAGTTATAAACACTATATTTTAGGGTGCGACTGGCTGCACCTCATCATCATAGGGTGAGTACTGTACACAGAGGAAAGGCCAAACTTGTAGTTTAGGGTGGAAGCTCTGAAGCATGCTGAAGTATTAAACCAATCAATCAATTAATCAATCAATCATGATGTTTATGTAATGAAGCCCCAAATAGAACACTGAACTCTATACTCAGATAAGCTCCCTGGGGTAGAAGCATTCCATGTGTATTGCCACAGATACAAGAGAATAGGAAACCCTCAGAACAGCAAAAACCTCATGTTCATCACCCCAGCAGACCCTGCCCTATATACCTTTTTTTTTCTTTTTTCTTTTTTTTTTTGGCTGATTATAACCTCTATACTTTCTTTGTAATAAATCATCTTGTTTATAACAGCTTCCTGTGATTTCCATGAGTCTGGCTAGTGACTTATTAAAACCAAAGTTTGTTTTGGGAACTTGCTGAACTTACAGTTTATGCCAGAGGTTAAGGTAGTTTGGAGGTCTACACCCTTGAACCTCACTATTTGGCTAACTCTGAGAAATCATTCAGACTATACACAAAATACCTAATATTTTGGTTTTAGACATTAACATTGTTTCTACTTTTCTACTATTAGAAATAAACCTTCATGACTATTTCAGTGCACATAATTTGTCTTTTCATCAATATAAGTAGGTACTTCTTTTATGTCACAGGAAACCAATTCTCATGTAAAATATTCTGTTATTGTAACACCAAGTTTTCTCAATGACTAAAAATTGTTTTGGTTTAGCTTCAATAACACCCTTCCTTATTTATTTGTTAAATTTTGATCTTGATAAGTTCTGCATGTTATTGTTTTAATAGCTTTATTGAAGAATAAGGTATACTTTAATAAAGTTATAGCACAAATTGTGCATTTAAAATGTATATTTTAGTATTTCTTAAAATATATTGAGAGAGTTGTGCTTTTATAGTAAAAAGAATTTCTAGTAATGTAAAAGAAACATAATTTTATCATTTTATTTCAATAATTTTTTTTTCAATAATTTTTAGATGTCAAAATGGTAAATTATAGCATTGACTTTACTCTGGCTAAGCAACATTATGTAAAGTATTTCTTTATTTTCCTTTTTTTTTTTTGACAGGTACTTAGTTGATACTGCTGACTACATCTCTTCTTCACAGAATTTATGGTTCCTAATTTATTATTATTGTTAGATTGTATAATTTTATTCTTAGTTTTTGTGTCTTTAATTCTTATTTAGGGACCATCTATAGCAGGGGTCCTCAAACTACGGCCCGCGGGCCACATGATTTGGTGTGAATTGTATTTGTTCCCGTTTTGTTTTTTACTTCAAAATAAGGTATGTGTAGTGTGCATAGGAATTTTTTCATAGATTTTTTTTTAAACTATAGTTCGACCCTCCATCAATCTGAGGGACAGTGAATTGGACCCTGTTTAAAAAGTTTGAGGACACCTGATCGATAGCCTAAGTACGAGAACTATGACTTTTTAAAGGTACTGAAATTCCTCCATTTTGAGAGGCTAAGGCGGGAGTATCATTTGAGCTGAGGAGTTCAATAGTATATTTTGTTTCTACAAAAATATAAAAATTAGCTAGCATAGTGGTGTATACCTGTAGTCTCAGCTTCTTGATGAGCTAAGGAAAGAGGATCACTTTAGGCCAGGAATTTGAGGTTGCAGGAAATTATGATGGTACCACTGCACTCTGACCTGGGCAACAGAGCAAGACCTTGTCTCAAAAAAAGAAAAAAGAAAAAAAAAAAAAAGAATGGTGCTGGAACTCAAGACAAGATGGCTAGCTTATAAACAACTCCTCTTCAGGTATGTGGAATGATGAACCAGGTTAAGTTTTCTGAAACTTTCATTTGACATGTTTTTTAAGCCTTGAAACAACTCCTTCTTAGGTGTGTCCACTCAATAGTAGGTTTTTAAGAATATTTATGGAGAATCTTGCCAATTAGCCACTCCTGCCAGTATTTAGAAGTGCATTTTCTTATAATTTGCCATGGGCTTGTTGTCAGCTGCTGAAATTGGAAACATCAAACCTTCAAGTTCCTTTCCCTACAGTGACTTTGATGGATTACTCCAGGATATAGAAGAAGAGCTGCAGCACTACCAGAAACTGGCTTGCCATTGCAGTACATTTCCTAAACTACAATAACAGCACCATTATTATAATTTTTTTAACCCTAGAGTTTGTATTTGACCTATGTTTTCCAGAAGGTGATTTTTTTCCTTGAAAAATATTTTCTTTCAGGTGGTGCCTATTGCTCAGTGGGTAGGGCACTGGCCCCATATACTGAGGGTGATGGGTTCGAACCCGACCCTGGCCAAATTGCAACAAAAAATAGCCGGGCATTGTGGCAGGTGCCTGTAGCCACAGCTACTCAGAAGGCTGAGGCAAGAGAATTGCCTAGGTCCGGGAGCTTGAGGTTGCTGTGAGCTGTGAAGCCACGGTACTCTGTCTCTTAAAAGAAAAAAAAAAAAACAAACAAACTATTTTCTTTCTCAGTAACACCAAAATGAATTAGCAGTTTCTGGTAAATACACCATAAGATGCATTACAAATTTATGACAAAAGTTAGCCTTCCTTTAATTTCCACTAATTTTATGCTTTCTTAGGCACTGTAGATAATCTCCTTGTTCATTGTATTCGTCTCATAACTCCCTGATTTGAAAATTGCTGTTCAAAATTATGTGTACCATTTCCACATTAGAACTAAAACACAACTGTTAAGTTGTCCCTGGCTAAAAACCAAATCTTTACTGGGCCATCATTTCCTTTCAGATAGAAGTTAAATACCTTAGGCATTATTAATAGGGTATTTAGGTTTTAGAGATTGGAATTGGAATTTCTTCTATGACACTTAGCTATTTTGTGATTTGAAGATTATTATGTGTCTGTGTTAGTCAGTTTTTTTTCTTTTTTTGACAAAATTGAATCTATTTTGAAAGGTCCTGAGAAACTTAACGAGTATGCATTCCTGGGAAATTGTAGGTATAAAATAAATGTTTCCTGCATCTCTGTAGCCTCATTTCTCATTTTCAATCCTTTCGGCTAATTTTGCCTCAATTTAAAGAAAATAATATTTCATGAACACTTGACTATGGACTATGTTTAGTATCAACTTTTGTGAGAGACAGAAGAAAGAGACAGTGTCCTCAAAAACTTCTAGTTGTAAGAACATTAGGATAGCCTATTGGAAACTAATAGGAAGAGACAAGGCTGTTTTTACAAAGTGTATGGGTGGTAACGTTTATTACACCTGGCGATTAATTGAATGGAGATGTGGAATTAAATAAAGTAGAGGGCAGTGTAAAGAAAGACTTCAAAGTTTATGGATAAAACCAGTTGGTAGACGGCAGCTGTCGTTTTACAGGATTTTATTTTATTTTTTAACAATGTCTCCATTTTTTCTGTTGTATACCCTCTTCCCCCAAATGTATTAAAAGTTTCTTAAGCTCACAGACCAAGATATAGATATGGAATTATTTAAATCCACCAAAGCACTCTGCATATAAAACAGGCACTCCAGAAATGAACGGCCCTTCATCCTCAGAAGGTTCCTTGAAAAATCAACTCACAAAAGGCAGATGGATCAGAGAAAAGGCTTTATGACTCCTCCCCACACAGGGAGCATCACAGAGAGGTTGCTCAGTATCCCGTGAGGGCCACATGCTTATCTACCGTGCTTCCCAGGAGAAAGGGAGATGGGGAAGTGGGGACTATTTGGGGAGGGGGGTAGTAAATGATTTTAGAAGATTTCAAAGGACTTGAAGAGCATATAACGGTCTGGGGCAAAGTCGATTGTGTCAGAAGAGCAGACTGGTGTGTGACAAAAGTCTGTCCAAGTCTGTTGACAGACTTTCGTCTTCCTTCCTGAGATATGGGTTTAGTTAATGTAAACTAAGGGTAGAGGCAGAGGGAATTGTTTTCTTCCTTGGTCGGCCATATTTTATGCAGCTAAGGGGACTTCAGTCTATGATTTTGAAGAGACAGAAAACTGAAAAGGGGGTTGCAGGAAGAGAATTGTTCTCCTCAGTTGGTTTTTCTGGTCCTTATGGACATAGGAGAAAATCCTTCTCATGCCTGTGTTCATCTCTGAGTGACTTCAATTCAAAATGCTCATAATGCAAGGACCCATATTTCAGGGTGAAGTTCTTTCACTTTTTTATTATGAAGGAGTAAAGCTTTTAGAGAAGAAAGCAATTTGGGGAGATGTGAGGTTTGTCTCAAATGGAGGAGAGGCTTTCCTTGCTGTTAGCCTATCAGTGTAATTTCATTAATTAATACTAAGACTTAAGTAATAACCCCTATAGTGAGTGGCATTACTTTAACAAAATTCCAAAGATGCAAACATCTTTATTTAAGTCATTTTAATTCCCTCTTCTACAGTTGTGATAAAGCCATAAATTACTGACCTAGGTTTTATTTTTGTTTTTTCTTTTCTTAATAGTTGCAAACTGGAAAAACAAAAAGCTGAATATGATCAGATGTTGGAAAAGAGAAAAATTCCAGAATTAATTTACATAAGGAAAAGCCATGTTCTGAATTTGCTAACATTTTAGGAATGGTAAATAAATATTTACTTCGGTTCTATTATTTATATGCAAAATGTGTACATATATGAAACAAATAAATACATATATATGCATATTATTTAAACTACTAATTAAATCACAAAATTATTTGAAAACCTTAAGGTTTAGAGAGAGAAGGTTTATAAAAATTAAGTAACCAGGGGTTCTTTTTTTCTATAATCACTCCAAAAAAAGCTAAATGTCCATAAACATAGGTATAGCCATTCTTGGTGGAAATTTACAGCAGGTGATTTGGAAAAATATAAGATTGATGGAACAATTAAAATAGCTCTCTGTTTTCTGCAGAATATTGAGCAGAGTTGATAATGACAGTGACTGGGGGTGGTATTTTAGTCATCACAATAGACTTTGACTGCTGAAGGAATACAAATACCCACTGATGATCACTTGTGGTTATTGTTACTCTGTGATGGTGTCCACCAGGTAGTAAAGAACATTCATTTTGCAAGCATCCAAATATCTACTTGGAGCCAGGCAGTGTTTGTGAATGATGATATTGACATGAATAAATTACCATCTGTGTTTCAGAAGTTTGTGTGTGGGGGGTAACAGGCACGTAAGTTGATTATTATACCGAAATGTGGCGATGCGGACCCCAGGCCCACAGATGGCATCTCCAATCTTGCGTGGAGCTCTTTCTGCTGAACCAAGACTTGGCCTCACAATCTTTTGGAACGTTGTGATCCAGGCTGCTTCTCTGGGTCACTTTAGTTCAGCTTGTGAACTGAGGCTATGCAATTAACAAGAGCATTTTATTATGAGGATGAAGAGAGTTGGAGGAAGCATAGATCCTCTGTCTGATCTCACTAAAGCAACCTATTTCAAACCAAGTGTTTTTGACTTTGCTAGTTGAGTGAACAACCATTAGAATCCTGAGCCACACACGGCAGCGTGAATTCAAGTACCTTAAGGCCACTCATTATTGGAGTAAATCCATCTGTAAAAGCCAAATCCTTACTAAACGAGTTGGGACACAGATGGCCGAATGAGAAGTTGCTTACTATGTTTACAGAGGGGCATCTGCTAAGTCACATTTCCCGCATTCTCAGATTTTTTTTTTCCCTCTCAGGAGCTGTACCAAGTCATTGAAATGCTCTCCACTCCATTTAGCATCTCTGTGGGTTTGGCTTGTGTCTGGATTTTCTTCGCAAGCATTCTTAACGATAAAGTATCTGGAAATCATTTTCACAGCTACAGTAAAGAAAGGTAGATAGTGTCTAATTCCCGAGCCAGGTCTGAGAGAGCCTGCTGTCTTCACATTACTGTCTCCTGTGCAGTGACATAGTCAGGATCAAGGTCACATGTCATGCGCAGGGTTATCCCCAAATGCAATCTTCCCGCCCATGCTTAGGCTCTTTCACTGCCTCCTATTTTTTGTTGACATAAGAAATAGAGTTTTTGAGTCCAAAGAATATTTTGAAGCGATCTACTCTTCTGAATGACAGGGAAGAGAGGAGTTTAAAAGATTCCAGAGTGAGGGGCACAATTTATAGAGCAATGACAGGTTTGCTGAAGTTGAAGAAAAGAGTGCCTGGCTTTAAGTAGGTTCTCCATAATCCTTACTGCATGTGGAAATGACAACAACTGCAGGCTGAACTCACATAAAAGTCTCGTCTTCCCTGAAGGCTGAAATCCAAATTCCCTGTCCAGTCAAAAGAATGTAAGGTTGGAAGAAAAGCTAAATTTTGGTGCTACTAATGCAGAACTCTTTAATCAAATAATATAATGGCAATTTTCACTTTTTTAATTTTTAGAGTAATGTGGGGACATTTTTTAGTTCTAATTTTTTTTAAAAAAAGAACAATTATCCAATTTAGCTGTTCTTCAATGTTCTTTATAGAATCAGTCTCAACAGAACACCTGGAAAGATTATTGTTGATTCTAATCCTAGAGTCCACCAACTACACATATGAATTTATTAGTTCTTAATTGGGGCCAAGCTACGTGTATTCTGTAAATGCTCCCCAGGTCTCTCTGGTGTATCTCCTCTAGTTCACCTCCCAACCTACTCATGGGGGAGGTCATTTACTATTATTTGTGTGGCTTTTATGGCAACGGACTTGCTACTTTCCCAAACAATGCACTTTTTAAAAATTGAAGCATATTTTTTACTAGATCCAGATAGTTACTACGTGTGCAAAGTTTCAGAGAGCAATTGTATCTGTGTGCTAAACTGCTCCAAATGTTATATAAAAGGTTACACATGTTTAAAGCATCACCGTCAGCAACACTAAGAAGGGTAGAGACCCGACAATTCAATGGGCATGTCTGTCAATTCACTGAGCGCTTGTAAGTACCAAGTGCGGAGTGGGATTCTTAACGTGCATATTCTCTCACTGAACCTCGTGGAGATAAATGAAGGCCACCTACCTGAGAACAAACAGCAGACATTTATTCACAATTTACTTTTAATATATAGCAATCCACTATTACTACTATTTGGAAGGATTTTAAGGCAGACAGGGAAATGAGAAAGCTTTATAGTGAGGAAAAAAAGATGGGCCTGAGGTATATTGTTTGCAAATTTTTGGAAAAGGGAAGCTGGGGGTGGACTAACTACAAGTAGAGCATCTTATGTGATTGCTCTGGGGGAATAGGTGGCTTTCTGTGGTTGGTCCTGAGGTGGAAATAAGGCTGAAAAAAATAAAAAGAAGGAAACTGGCAATCATGGACCAAGTCCTAATCGTCCTGGGTGAAGAATGTTTGCTGTTTGCTGCAGAAGGCCTGGCTTGGCTGTCAGCGCTGGTTACTACGCAGGTTGGAGTCAGATGATTTTTATATACAGTCTCAGCTCTCTCTGTTTGTGTATATGTCTCTAAATCATTACAACTAATTGTCACATATGTGTTATTATCAATACACTGAAGCATAGAGAAATTAAACAACTTTTCCAAAATCATAAATTTAACTTAGTAGAGGACCTGGGATTTGAAATAAGGCCCAACTAACTGAACGCCTTGCTCTTAACCCTTACTTTGCTTGTTCCACAATAGGAATGATAATTCTTATAAATAATAACACATTATATCTATAATACCCATTCAAAGTCTTATACTTCTGCCTATTTTGGAGGCCTGAATTATCACAATATTAGTAATGACTCATAGAAGATCAAAAGTTTTCAAACATGAAACAACACAAATTCAAGAGTTGAACAATTATAAACATCTTGAACTTTTGGTATTCTAAATAAAAAATATTTTTGTTTAAGTTTGTTTAAAAAACATTATTCAGAATACAAGTTTATTTTTCAATTTTTAAAAATCACATGCTATTTTTATTTGGGATTAGATTTGTTTAACTATAGATAACCCTGTCGTATTTTTTAAATTATTTTTTATTAAATCATAACTTCGTACAGCCCATCATACTTTGGACAGGTGAAAACTATATTTTTTTTTGTAACATTATCAGCTACACAAGAGAAAAGTAACCTATTAGTGGAATTCTCAAGAGTTTAGGAATTCTCCTTTCTCTAAACTACTACAAATTTTCGGCATCACTTTAAAAGATTTATTTATCCTTTTTTATATACTTTTTGACTCCTACCTTTGTCTTATTGGCCATGCTCGAGGTCAGCATATGTGTTTTACTTTTAAAAAGAAGCTACTGTGGAGAATATCTTATTGACTTCAGATGTAGAAGGCAGTAAAATACATTTTTCCTACACATTTTATTTTATTGATGTAAAAATGTAAACTGGAATAAGTCACTACTTTGCTAAATCAGGCTTCAGCTGTGTGATCTCACTTTTTTCTAGATATGATGAAATTCATGATATGCTAAATACAGATTCTAAAAGAAAAATATAATATATGTAAATGGAACAATTGAGGTTACTTCTGGTTTATTCAGTAGTAAAAATGTTCTAATATTTTATCGGCTGTAAAATTAAAACTAGTCACAGATTTATTCAATAAGCTAATGATGAATGTGATAAAAATAAGTATAACTGAATGATTAGAGTGATTAAAATGTAAATTTAAAAGGCAAGAGGAAATTCTGAAATCTAATTATGTTAATGCTTATACACGTACACATTATTATCTAAAATCTACATATATTTTGTGCCCAACCTTCCCTGTATCCATACTCTTTCTCTCAAAAAGCTTAAATAGTATTTTCAATCATTTTAAAAATCATATTTCCTAGAACATGAACATAAAGAAATATATATAATTTCTATTTCACTAGGATGAAAATAACTAGTCATGGACCCACCCTACTGCTACTAGCAATTAGAAAACTCAAAAACAGAAAAGAAAGGAATTATTTTCTAATGTTGAACAACATACATCATAGGGCTGTAATCTATTAGAAAGAAAAGTAAATGAGGGTGAACTCTAATGGTTGCCTGGTTTCTGCCTGGAGTTGCTTTTCAGACTGCAGGGCATGGGAGGACCGACCACACAGAGAATTGTGGTTCAGCCTCACTAAGGTGAGAGAACTTGGTGTTCAGCATTACTAAAGTGGCTACAATCTGAGTCGGGGAGTGGCAGAACCCCATGGACCTTTGGCAAAATACAAATGTGTATCTGAGCAATATATGACTCCATAAGGCCAGGCAAAGAACAATTTCTTGGAAAAGATAAACGATTGGGGAATCTTTGAACTGAAAAACCTCCAGAGTTTGAGCAGGCTTCTAACCAGCCATCTGTGGTATAAAGGCTTCATTAAACACCTATGCATTCAATTTTTATCACTCTCATTAACTTGATAAAAACAATTTAGGTATTTAAATAAGTCGAGTGCTTACCATCAATGTCTGCCTATCAAGATTTCTGTTGTATTTTATACCAGACAACATATTTTACAGTTATTTTCTCGGCAGAATGTAAGATTGTTGATAGCTGAGACATTAATTGTTTTGCTCCCTTGGGTAATCCAGACCTAGAAGATTGTGATTGGCACAGCCTATGTGCTAATGAGGCAGGTATTTAGGAATGTAAGAACAAATTTCTAGTTTCAAATGACTAGACTATGTCTCAATAACCAGAAGTTATCATTAAGAGGGTATTTAAGAAAGAGTCCTAGGTCACATAATTTTGATTCTTCCTTTTTATAAAAATGTCAATCTGTTGCCTTAGTATTTTGACAAAAACACAAAAGATAGAAAGTAGAAGAGAAACTTCTTTAAGAATAATATTCAAAAATAATAGCAGAGAATTCTTCCCAATAAAACAAGCACACAAGTTTTCAGATTAAAAGGGCTTACAAAGAACTGGATGTGATGAGTGAAAAAAATTGACACTCATATATGTTCACATGGGACTTCAGAACCTGGAAGACAGAGAATAATCCAAAATTTAACAGAGCAGGTAAGGAAAAATGACAAAAAAGGAATAAAACTGGACTGATCCAAATTGTTATTGAGTGTTGTGAAACTGACAATAAAAGAATTGTGCCTTTTAAATTTGAGGAGAAAAAAAAGATTTGACCCTGGAATTGAGTACCCAGATACTATTAATAGCTAATGTTACTACTTCTGCTGTTGATGATATCTGTCAAAGGGAGAGATATCATCTATATATCATATATCAATATGTTAAATATCAACAGCTAATGTTAATACTGCTGTTGATTCTTTGTAAGCCCTTTGTAAGTCCTTCTGAGAGATATCATCTATATATCATATATCAATAAGTTAACTATCAACAGCTAATGGTAATACTTCCACTTCGCTCATGATGTGCCAGGTGCTCTAAGTGTTCTTTGTGTCTTAACTGATTGAATTTTCTGAAGTTGGTCTCATTATAGCTCCATTTGCCACGTGAAGAAAGGAAAGCACAAAGAGAATAAGTTGTTGATTAAGGCCATCAACTCAGCAGGTAAAATAGTGGGGACAGAAACATAGATATTCTGGCTCCAGGGTCCATCTTTTATGATCTCTTTTCTTTTTCCACACTTTGATTTCTGTATCAAATGTGAAGATAAAATAACATCATCTAATAGCATTCAAGGACTCAGAAATTTTACCTCATATAAATATATGTAGAGAGAGATATCAATAGGAATACTAGGCACCTGGGATCCTAGGTTAAAACGTTGTTCCTTGGATCAAATGTCTTTCTCTTTTTTGGATTTTTTTTTTTAATTAGATGGAGGATTTCGGCCAATGAAACACATACACAAAAGATATAAAATCAGATATTTACATATATATGTGTGTAATGTTTTAACCCAGCTGTCCAGGTGCCCAATATTTCTCTTACCCTCTGAGAAAGTAGAAGAGAAAATTGTTTAAGAATAACATTCAAAAATAATAGAAGAGAATTCTTCACAACAAAACAAGCACACAAGTTTTTATTATTTGTACCATGTATTTTATTTTGCAGTTACAGATGCTGTCTTCCATACTACTGAATTTTCTCCAACATTAATTGCATTCATTGTTGATTGTTATTTAAATTTTAATAAACATAGCCTTGCCCCTTCCAGCAAAGTGCACCCTCTAAAGTTACAGTGGTCCCTTGGTATTTACAGGAATTAGTTCCAGGACACCCCAAACACTATTCCCATTCCCACCTTTAGATACCAAAATCCCTGGTGCTCATCTGGTGACTAGAAGTATTTACATATAACTTATGTCTATCCCTTTATACACCTTAAATCATCTTTTGATTACTTATAACACATTATACAGTATAAATGCTGTACAAATAGTTGTGTTTTTTATTCTTTTATTGTTGTATTGTTATTTCATATCTTTGAGCCATGAGGGTGATACCTGTGGGTACCAAAGGCTGACTGTACTTACATTTTAAAAATGTTTTTCTGTTATATAAAAGGGGAGTCATTAGAACTTCTAGAGATGGGGGGGCCATTGGCTTTAAATGTTATCCAAGATAGTCTCAATTTCTACATTTTTTGAAGCTCAAATCTAGGTAAAACTTTTGTTTTACATTAAAAATCATTTGATTGTTTCACAGCAGTGAGATGTTAATGAGATTTTTTTTTCTTGCCATAAAATAAACCCAAAGAAGTAAGTCAGAAATCTTCAACTCTTTCATATCATCATATTAGTTAAAGAACAATTTTCAAAGATAAAAACACTAATAGAAAGCCTTTATAATGACATTTCACAGTCTTTTTAGGGAGATATGTTATGTTCCTAACACATTATTTTATACAAAAATTCATAATTATTTATGCTTGACTTATCCATGTTTTATGCTTTACTCTGTTGCTTTTAAATTATTTATTATGGCATTGAAAATATAACCTCCATTCCATCTATATTTATTTTGATACTGAAAGCAAACAAATTTGTTTAATAAAAGTGGGGATTTATTAATTTACCAAGAAGGATTTTATGTTAATCTTCATCACTGATTAAAATATTTGTTCATCAGAAGCTGTGTTTAAGTCTGGAAAGGCTTTGGTTCCATAAGAAAGTCATTCTAAATCATAAAAGTTTGCACAAAGAGGATCAAGCCTATCTCACATCTAATGCTTCCTTGCAATAAAAGAGCAGGAGGACTCATTATATTTACAGCTGTGTTTATTTGGGGCCAGCGAAATCTCTAAATACCAGAATAAACATGAACTGAACAAAGGAGCAGAATCTCCTTGCTCATGATCCAAGGAGATAGATACAGCTCAAAACATAGAAATGTGTCTTGAAATCCACACCATCCATTGGGAAAGAAATGATGAAATTAGATGTGTTAGGATAAAGAGAGGAAGAAAACTCCAGATCTCATCATTGCCCCTAAGACACAAGCGTAAATAGTGACATATATGTGTTGACAAAGCAAATGCTTATTGCCTCTTCATAAACGTATTTGTGATTAATATGATTTTATACATCCAATCTGGTGCTGCCTCAGACAAGTAATAAACAGCATCTGGAGAAAAACGACACTGAGAATTATCCCCACCAATTTCAGTGGCTGAACCTGAAACAAAAGTGGAGTGTGAATAATCAAACACCTGTGGGCATACAATTATTGTGTTGTAACGACAGAAAGGGATTCATGTTAAGTTCTCATCCTGGAGTTGTAAGTCTTCTTTACTGTGTTTCAGGGTCCAAAAAAAGCCTCCAAACTGTGCTTTCTCTCTCTCTCTCTCTCTCTCTCTCTAGAGACCCAAGGAGAGAGAGAGAGAAAGATACATTATACCTTTTTTCTCTGAGTGAAAACTTCTGGAAGAATATGTGACTGCCTACTTAGGTCTTTTATATTCAGAAAGAAATGGTCCTAAGCCTCCATTATTGATATTCTTCAGAAGTGCTATAACTACTCTATTCCTCTTCAATTTAAATAAAGGCAGGCCTCTGAAACTTGAGGTTTTTGAAATTACTTGATCTCTTTTGAATTCCTTTTAGAATATTCATGTCATTTATAAACTAAAAAGTGTATCACTGAAAAAATAATGGAGGTTTAAATTATAATTATTTATCAATTTTTGATATTTGCACTTTAAGTAATGTATTGATTAATCTTATTGATTAACATCAATAATAATATCAATAGGGGGTCACATATTCTCATTATTAGTTGAGAAATACTAGTTGTTATTTAGAAACATTGCACTGAGTTTACTGTGATCCCTTAATCATCTCCTACAATATTTACATGACTACCAAATAGTCAGTGAAGAGTTAAAATTCTATTTTACACTATCAATAGACAAAAACTCAAACTTTGTAAAATAATTTAGAATGGTTTATCCTGAGCTGTATCCATGCAACCATGGCCCAGAGAAACAGTCCAACAAGTCTGGAGCAAGTGGTCTTGCTGTAGTTGGGTTATAGTTTCGTTTCATACATTTTAAGGAGACAGGAATTATATGTAAAGTCATAAATCAGTACATGGAGATGTACATCATTTTAGCAAAAATAATCAAGGCTTCTTGAAGCAAAGCATTATAGGTTGTAGGTGGGTTTAAAGATTCCTTGATTTATAATTGATTAAATACATGAATATTTTTCTGAAAGCTTGGAATGTTTTAAGTTAAGGTAAGGAAGTCTGCTAATCAGAGACAAGTCACAGGACCTACATAGAGTCAACTCAAGTAATCTGTCAAGTAAACTGAGGACCTCAGGTGTGGACCCTGTTCCAAAACTCATCCAACATCATGATGACCCCAGTCTGCTCCAATGTCAGAAGACATCCTGCATGTTTTGTTGTTGTGTTTGTTGTTGTTATTTGTTTGCATGCTCCGTGGTCAAGCCTGTCTGACTCATTTCCTCAAGTAGTACAGACTCTGGCCAACAGATCGCACAGGTTATTCTCTTTCATCTTTGTACTATTTCTGTTTCTCGCAGGCTATCTGTTTCGATGTGAACAGGCAATTGTGTGCTGTATTCCCCAATTGTGCTTGCAGGAAAATGGCCCACGCCAAATGAATAAGAGCTGGGGAGTCTGCAGGTGGCAGAGAAATTGGATTGCAAAGATATTAAGGAGAAAATGTAGTGTCAAGTTACCTTTAGAAATCCTTTCTGTTGGCTGTGAATGAAAGAGCTTAGACATGAGGATTGAAGAGACTCCACGCAGAATCTGTGTGAGGGGACTGAGGAGCTCTCAGGGAGTCCTGCTGAGGAAACCTCGGGTCTGTAGTTATTATCAGAAAGTAGGAAGAAGTAGTTAAATATTTCTTATCAAATGTCAGCAGCAAAAGAGGGAATCATGGAAAACATCAAACAGAATGCCTCCAAGTTGCTTTTGCAAAACTGCAGACCTACAGAAAGACTCCTGTCCCCAGCATTAGGAGACCTTTAGAATCCGGAACATCTTTACCATCACCTTTGGTCTGACATAACAATATGTTCTCATTCGCTCACATGCATTCTTTCTTGGAGCTAGTTTTCCGACCTCCTGCATGAACACAGCTCGCATACCTCTCTCATGATTCTTTAGGTCTCCCAAGCAGAAAGCAGGTTTCTGAAAAGGTCAAAGTAAGCAAAGCAGGCTTCTGCTAGAAGTTAGGATAAACTTCCCTACACAGGGGCATTTTGTTAGAGAATGATTTTCCTCATGGATCTCAACCACTAGAAAGGATCGCATGAACCTAACTAAACCCATGATGACTTGGTGACAACCCCAAAACCAACAGAAGGACATTTTTGACCCTCTCCATCAACTCCTCTTTTCAAGTGTTATTGTTTCTCCCACTTCAGTGAAACATACTTTATTAATTTATTTTAATTTTCTGGAGGTAAATTTAAAAATATATACATTCCTTCTATGTCAGTTTCATCTCTTCCCATTTTTTTTCATTCCAAACCCCTATTTCTTCCATTCAAACTCTCAACGCATAACAAGCTCACATGAGACAATAATAAAAATCTAATAGCCCAGTTGCAAACTTTATGTCATATACAAATCACAAAAGCACTTATCAGATAATATTTAAATGTATGTTGGCTTATTCCAAAATAAATATATGAAGAAATTTACTTTTGCCCCAAGTATTACATTACAGATTTTGTACTAAGTACAAAAATTTGACTTACTTTTTTAAATTTTTTTTTAGATAGAGTCTCACTTTTCACCCGGGGTAGAGAGCCATGGCATCATAGCTCACAGCAACCTCTGACTAATGGGCATCAGTGATTCTCTTGCCTCAGCCTCCTGAATTGCTAGGACTACCTGTGCCTGCCACAGTGGATAGCTATTTTTATTTTTATTTATTTATTTATTTATTTTTATTGAATCATAGCTGTGTACAATAATTCAATCATGGGGTACAGTGTGCAGGTTTCACATACAATCTGAGATATTTTTATCAACCTGATTGACATAACATTCATGAGATTTTCACATTTACTATGGTGCAATTTGAAGGGTCAGGAGAAA
>CAUYRH010003413.1:0-42849 GCA_963574655.1 Perodicticus potto
GGCCAGGCGTTGTGGCAGGTGCCTGTAGTCCCAGCTACTTGAGAGGCGGAGGCAGGAGACTCGCTTGAGCCCAGGAATTGGAGGTTGCTGTGAGCTGTGATGCTACAGCACTCTATCCAGGGTGACAGCTTGAGGCTCTGTTTTAAAAAAAAATAAAAATAATAAAAAAATAAAAAAGACATCAATATGTTCTTTTTACATTTTTAGCTAAATATCTTGAAAATGAGTTTCTCCTAACCAATAGTGTAATAATGAGAGGTATGTTTGTACTCTGAAGTCGAACATAATTAATTTTAGAATAAATCCATTTTTACAAAATGGATTAGAAGTAAAACTAATACAATTACTGCAATACTATAATACATGTCTTAAGATGCAATAATTAAGAGAAAGTGACCATATCAAATTTAAAAAATGAAAACATGATTTCTAATATCCATAAGGATTAATACTTTATGAGACTAATTTCTCTAAATAGTTTTGGTTTATTAAAAATGGAAGTGTGAAATGACTAGGACGCATTTTGTATTGACCTGCTTTAGAAAAACAGCAAATAAGAGCCCAAGTTCTTATTAGGAAAGCAAATAAGAGGGAAGAGAAATAATCTATAATAATTGATGATTAATTTTGGCTGATTATTCTAGCTAGACATTTATATAAAATCATTAATATTGAAAGCATGTCAATAGTTTAGCCATGTATTTGATGTAAGTTATTTTAATGATACGTGAAAGATATCTTATTAACATTCTAGAATGAATAGTATCATTCATGCAAGCAGAAATACGGATTATCATAATAATAGATTCTAAAATTGATTACTGTGGTGCAGACATTTTACCTAGTGTCATATAGCATTTTGGTATTAATCTTTTTTTTTTAACAAGTGAACAGTTTATTAAGAATTAAACAAAGGTATGATGTGATACAGTACAAGCAAGACATTCAAGATAGGTATAATAGTACTACTCACACAAAAACTTAAATTTCACCTCAAAAAAAAATCACAAGACAACAGAGAAAGCAATCTTTCTCTGTATTAATCTTGTTATTTTAAGTTTCTAACATAGCCACAGAAATAAATAGTGCTGACCCTGAAAACGGTTTTGTTTTCAAACATACAGAACTTTATAAAGTATATGGTAGTACTGAGGCTGAGGGCAGCAGTGGAAAGGCTTTTCGTTGTACTTTTCATCTGTTAAAGACTTGAAATTCAGCCGATGAAATCTTACGTTTGGTTGTACTACCAATAGTAACCCTTCTCCGGTAAAACTGAAAATGAATTTAGCAATGTTGAGGCTGACTCTTGGCTTTTGAGAAATAGATGTAACTACCTCAAGAGAGAGATTTTGATTTTATTTTGAAGAGAAAAATTGCTACTCCTTCAAAGAAGGGAAAAAATGACTTTCTCAGTGGACAAATGAATGTATCTGTCCCGTGGTGGGTGGGTGCAGCTGTACCATGCTGCAGTTATGGCATCACTAAGGAAGCGTTTTATTTAGGAGACATTGCAACTGTCATGACCACTGAGCTCCTGGTTGATTAATGAATCTCTGTATAAACGATGATAATTGGATATAGAAGGCAGAAAATCAAATAACACAGCAGGATCTTTAGCACTGGGCATTTTTCTTTCTCACTTTCTTTTCTTCCCTGTAACTCTCTAAACCTCCAACAGCATTTGCAACTTTTAGCCTGACAGCTGTTGCTGTTCCAGAGGGGAACTTAAGGAAATAGCCTTTCAGGAATTAATGTACCTGGGTGAAGCCTTTGCCAATACCATAAACTGTCATTTTAAAAAGACAGAAAAATATTGTAGTAGCTCACCATTAACAACCAATTTGTGTCCTATGGTAAATGCTGTCATCAAAAAAGCCACGTCATAAAAACCACTTTGTGAAATTTATTTTATCAGATGCAGAAATTGAACCCCAAAGATGCCGTATAGTGTGTATCAACATTTATACAAATACCTAATGAATGAAAGTTAACAATTTATCATATTATTAAAGATGATGATCCTTGTATTAAAGTACTTTAAGGTACTTAATAAGTAGTAAATTATTTTCTTACTTTGAAAATAACATATTTTATAGTGATTACATTGTAACTACTACTGTTAAAAAATTATGGACTAAAAGTACGTAGATACTCTCTAAAGCTTATCCTAATCTCTCAAATTCTATGATTGAATCTTCTTTGCTCAGAAAGTTCTGTAATATGTTTTGCCAAGAATCCTAAAACCTGACACTACTAAATGACTTCAAACTAGATTTTTTTTTTTTTTTGCTAAAATGGTTACACAATAGATTTCATTCTATAGCTTAGAAAAACATAGCATAACATCCCCCTTATACATCTGGTAACAATTACTAAACCATTCTCATTTCAAAAACATACGGTAAAATCTTGTGTTTATTTAACGAATCTAACCAGTCATTATATTAAAATGAATATGTTAGAGACAACCTAAATTTATAATTTTCCCTAAAAATTTACAGGGAGAAATTCATTTTTGAATAATAATAGTTAATAAACCTGCTTAGTTTTCCCTTTTGCTTCTCTTACTGATGAATTAGGAAATGGAAAAAAGTAAATAAAATTTACTTAGATCTCTTAAGAATTTTTGTATTCCTTTCCACAATTTCAATTTATAAAAGTCATTTTTGTAAAAGCTGCATTATATTAAAAAGTAATTTATAGTGATCCTAATTTCTTTAACCATTCATTCTTTTGACTTTATTAATTTTATGAAACTGAAATGCCACTAATAAAAGCAAATTTAGTTTCAATAAATAAGTAATGTCTAAAAGAGAAAACTAATTTCATCTTAGAAAATAAAATATATATCATTTTGTGTGTAATTTCTATAATCAGCTTAAATATAAGAAACTATTAAGTAAGGAGTTTCCAAGTAGAGTTCAGTTAAATAAAAACTATACAGAAAAATATGGTATCGGACATTGGAAATAAAATTCTTTTAGTAAGGAGATTACCTCGTCTTTTCTATTTAATATTTATACAGCACTTATTTCTGGGCACAGTAACATTTTAAAGGTACATTTTGGATCAATACTTTTCAAATATGAATTACGTGCACGACTAGTGTACAGGGCCATACGTGAAGGAATATACACTAAATTAAAAATCTTACCTTTTACTTACACTTGACTAAGAAGAAAGAGGGATATTGTTATACCAATTACCACAAAGCAAAGAAATGAGACTCTAAAAGATCAAAACACTGTTAGAACACAAAAAAATAAATGTATCTATCTGATGACTGTGATCTCTAGCATGCACCAATGTCTTTTCAAGAAGTAGAGCCACATTATTTGGGTTACAAGTGGCAAAAATTTTCTTGTTAATATTAAATGCTACTTCAGCTAAAGAATTGTATATTTTAGAAATGAATTATTATATTTCCATAAGTAATAGAGAAGTAGTTTGAAGAAATAAAACTACATTCATGGCAGAGTTCATAGACGAAAAAACATCCAGAATAGTTTCCAGAAAAATGTAAACTTTCACGTAGCATTAGAAATTATTTCACACCTAGTATGAGTATAAACTGTACAATCAATAAAGCTCATACACATCAAAATGAAACTGGAAACTTTCAGGCTTCCCAATGGAAAACTAGAAAGAACAGACATAAGTAGTCCATAAATAATATTTTCCAGGTGTCTAATAAGAGAAGAAACCCAGAGTTTTACATATAATCATTCATTACATATCATCATCATTACTAAGATACTTCAGTCAACATAACGCTCCTTCAGGATTCATAACACAGCAAAGGGAAAGACAAAAACAGCAATCCCATAGTCCCAGGGTTCCTTCTCACTGACATCTTATGTGATCAGTTCATTTTCTTCATTTATCAATGCAGAACTGCTAAACAGGATCATGCACTCTCAAATGTGGTCACAGAATGTTTTTTTGCCTTTAAGTTTTCAGAAAATAATAAGAAGAGTATGTTACGAGACTAAGATTTATTTTTTCTAATGTGGTAGTCACATTGGCGGGCAAAGATCAACTCCCAGGGGCTTTAAATTGGGGGTGAAGAAAAGACAGATGGAGTATGGGCAAAAGGCAGTTTAATAAGCTTGACTCTGGAATTTGTAATGAGCAAGTCAACTCAATGTTCACTTTGATATCACACGAAAGAAAAATACAATATTTTCTAAGTCCAAAATAAGCTATTTTTCTTCTAAAATTACCATTTGTTTTTATTTTGGTTAGTCACAACTCCAAACTTACAATGGAATTTCAAAAGCATTAAAGACTCTTCAGAGAAATTTAGGGTTACGAAAGAGGATGTGCCTAGTCATCGAGATATTTAAGATGGCAATACCTCTGCTTCAAGCTGAAAGTGTCACGTCTTGCATTCCACTGTTATCTGATTTAAAGCTTGAGTTTTCTTAACTTCTCTAATGTTTTCTTGGGATTTGCACTACACAGATGGAAATAAACCAATTCAATGTTGTTAATGACACTGCTGGCATATGTTAATATTAGCACATGCTTTACATTTTTCAAACACTTTCATGGATGCTAGCTACTCAAGACAGAAAAATTACTAGTCTTCCATTGCAGATTAAGAAACTCGGGTTTAGAGTTGTCAAGTGACTTGCCAAATAGATATTGGGTGGCAGGGCTAAAACTGTGACTGTAATTCTGTCTCTCTGTTTGGAATTTATATCAATCAGAAAGGGGTAGGTAAAGCTGTAGCATCAAACAATCTCAAGATCCGGGAGCTCGAGATAACAAAGATGTTTCTTTCTTTTAATATGTGTCCATCACAAGATGGTGAGGGGCTCTCTTTAGTGATTTCACTCTGAAATCCAGAATATTGTACTATACACAATCTAGAAAGTTATCTGTCATTGGGACAAAGGGAAAAAATTATAACAAATTTAAAAAACTACTCTTAAAGATGCTGCGTACAACCTCTGCTCATGGTTCAGTAGCCAAAGCAATTCTCCTAGTCATGGCTACCACCCAACAGGCAAACCTATGAGGAAGCAAACTAAACCAGAAATATTTTGTAAATGTCACTGCTTTCGATAGTATTTCTAGGCACTAAATATATAGTTCACTCTCCTTCTTACAGGTAATATGCATTCACCCACTCCCCAAGTTCCATGCAGTGAGGATATCCAGTTCAAAAAGTAGACTCTTTGGAAATACATCATCATCCTTGCATTAGGTAGAGATGTATTTTATGTCTGGAAGTGACTCCCCTTAAACCAAATCCTATGAACTAAAAAAGCAAGTCATCTGCTCATTATATGTTCAATATATACTAGGGATACGCAGTCAGGATAACCTCAGTGACTATTCTCATATAGAAAGAAGAATATAGGGAGGCACACATCAGTCACAGGTCTACAGTATTTGTGAAACCTCAGCAGGCAGATGTTGTGATGATCCTCTCTGCCAAGGGGAAAGGAATGCTCTTTGATTAGATCCTGGCGGGACTCTCCAATCCATTATTCTTCATGGAACATTGTTCTACCCTTGAAAATTGTTCCTTTTCCATTTTCCTCAAAGTAGAACACATCCAAAGTGAACCCTTAGGGAATCTGATACTGTTGGGAAACTAAAGAGCTTTTTCAGAACAATACATTTGCAGAAGGAGAAAAACAAAGATAATGTCATGCGTTTCCCTGAAAATCACATGTGTGCAATTTTGAAGACAGCTTTTTATATTTTATGTATAATTATGGATTTCTAATATTTTGGTATTAAAATATTCTTTCCTGTGAACTTCTAAAGTCAGCAGTTTCTGTGGACTTCTATATAAGCAGTACAGTGGACTTCATGAATAATGGTTCCTCTCACTAATAAATAATTTTTTGTGAGTTATATTTTGCATACATGTAATTCTTGTAACATTACTAGGATCTTAGGAAAGAATAAAAACCTTTAAGGAACTAAAAATATAATAACAACAGAAACAATCAACCAAACAAGAAAAACCTGAAGTCGAAACCAAGACACACATGCCGACACTCGATGAATGGTTTTGCTCTGCCCATGGCAAGTGGATCAGCCTGCACCTGACATTCTTATTTTAAGCCTCTGAACTGGTGTCAAGCATCTAGAGCCTATGGCTCCCAGGGGAAGTATATGCGAATCCTCTCTGTAAGGAAGTTTAGATTAGGTAATCATGAACACCCAGTTAATGACTACAAAACACAAGGAAACAAGCCACCAGAGGTAAATGTCAGTAGAAATAACATCAAGTTAATATCCTCAAGACTAAACAAGTTAGAATGATTAGACACAGAACATAGAATATGAAATATTATTAAATATTTTGAAATATTTCTTAATATGAATATTATAAAAAAGATAAGTAAAAGAGAATCACAGAAATCAGCAGGCAACAAAGGATAATTCAAAATAACCAGAGAGATTTTTAAAAAGTAACTAAAATGGAACTGTTATAAAGGAAAAATGTAATTGTTGAAATAAAACCTTAGTAAATGAAGTTAAGAGAAAATTAAACACAGATAAAGAATAGATAAAGAAATGGGAAGATGGAAAAAATACTTAGAATCCAGTACAAAGAGTCAAGAAAGTAGAGAACATAAAAGAAGAGTTAGACGTTAAAGACAATAGACTAAGTAGATTTAGGCCTAATTGGAGTCCTGTAATGAGAGAATAAAGAGAATGGAGGCAGGCAGTTTTTGCAATTTTTAAAAAAATTTTTTTTACTAAATCATAACTGTGTACATTAAAGCTTTTATGGGATACAATGCTTATTTTAAGAGTTAATGCTTAAGAAGGAAGGGCATACACCCCAAATCACAAGGTAAACGATGTGTACTACTTGAGATAAAGATTAAAATCAGTAAGAAAACAAGAGTGTCACTTCTACTTAACATTGTGTTGTCTGCCTTAGCCAATGCAGTGAGTTAAGTAAAAAGAACTATGAGAATTAGAACAAAAACAAAACTGTTATTATTCATGCCTGATTGTTTATGTAGACTATTCCCAAAGCCTACAGACAGTGAGTGAGTTTAGCAAGGTACCTCGATATAAGACCAACAGATAAAAATCTGTTTCATTCCTATACATCAGCCGAAAACAGAAGTCATATTTTTAAAGTATTATTTACAATAGTAAGAAGAGATAAATAAAAAAAATGCATGGAACAAAAAATATGCACAGGCCTATGTGGAAAAACTGTAACACTTTATTGAAAGATACTCAGATCTAAATTTGCAACTATATGGTGTTCACAGATAGGAATGCCCAATAGCCTAAATAATAATTTCGTTGTAAATTCAATGCAATTCTGATAAAACTTCCAGCAGTCTTCTTTCTTATTTTTTGAGAACCTGAGGAGCTGAGTCAAATTTTACATAAAAGAGCAAAATCCCAATAATAATCAAGATAATTTTCTTAAAAAAATTTTTTTTTCAGTTTTTGACTAGGGCTGGGTTTGAACCCGCCATCTCTGGTATGTGGGGCCAGCACCCTACTCCTTTGAGCAACAGGCATTGCCCTTAAAAATTTTTTTATTAGACATGGATCTTGCTCTGTTGTCCAGGTTGGAACGCAGTGGTGTGATCACAGCTTACTGCAGCCTCGAACTTCTGGGCTCAAATGGTCCTCCTGCATGAGTCTCCCAAATAGCTGAGACTACAGGTAGGTGCCACATGCCCAGATAATTTTTATATTCAAGAAATTGGGACATCAGGTACACACCACCATACCTAGCTTTTTTTTTTTTCTTTTTATTGAGACAGGGTCTTACTATGTTATTCAGGCTGATCTCAAACTCCTGGCCTCAAAAGATCCTCCTGCCTGGGCCTTGCAAACAGTTGATATTAAAGGGCTGAGTATGGACCTTTAGAAGGAGAAAGGGGTAGTAAATATCTGTAAAAAGAGCTTCCCATAACCAAAGCAGGAAGAGATAAATCTGTCTTTAGCATAATTTATAATATTAGTGTACCTAAGAAAATTTACTTAAGTGAGGAGCTGAGGTTGTCCTGAAATCTAGAGGTGCATATGAGAGAATATGAGAGCTTGTGGGGAGTGGAGGGTGGAAAGAGCAGAATTAGAGAATTTGAGAAAGTGGGACTGGTTCCACCTACATGTGCACCCCTGTTGTACTTGGATGCATCTGGGTATTGTAGTGTGATGCTATTAAATATTTAAATCAGCAGTTTTTAAAAATTGTTATGCAAATACCACTAAATTTATTTTATTTTATTTTATTTTTTGTTGTTGTTGCAGTTTGGCCAGGGCTGGGTTTGAACCTGCCACCCTCTACTGAGCCACAGGCACCACCCTAAATGTGTTTTTAACTTTTTATCCCTTACCTATTTTTAATATGATATCTGCCATGTTTTAGCATGCAATTAAATAGTTACAAAGGATGCAATTGCTGGTACATTGAAAGCAATTACAGTGTAAAATTTCAAGCATTCTATTTATTAAGTGTATCCAGTAAAATCTAAAAGGTGAAGAGAATTGATACCCAGCCAGCATTGTCCTTTAAAATAAATATATGAACACATTTATTTCTCTCTTGGAAATGTTACGGTGTTCCTTTTCCTACTTGAACTTGCAATTTTACTCCATTCTCCCGAAGAATTTTATGCTAAAATAAGAGAGGATACCCAAGAAAAGTATGTTCTGATCTGGAAGGACAAAAGGCTTCTCCCAGAAACTCAAGGACACTCCTATAAGGTTCTCCCCATAGTGACTCGGCTCTTAAGAATTTGTAAAAACTTGGCTTCCTGGAACCTTGAAACTAACACTTGCTTCCACTTCAGTAAATCCCTCCAATGCTTCAAGACCCAAAATAAGGAGATAGGATGATTGTTCCTTTATCTGCCTACTTGTGAGTCCTATAAAGGACAGGACAGAGCTGATGGGGAGCTCGGCTATCTTGGACACTAGTCCGACAGCTCCTCTGGCTGGAATAAAGCTCTTTCCTCTCACAAACTGAAGTGTTCAGGTGATTCTTTCCCTCCAAAAGGCCTCACTTTCCCGCTACAAAAATACAATATTTTGGCTCAGCACCCATAGTGGTTATGGCGCGAGCCACATACACCAAGGGAGCTAGGTTTGAACCCAGCCCGGGCCAGCTAAACCACAATAACAACTGCAACAAAAAAATAGCTGGGCATTGTGGTGGGTGCCTGTAGTCCAAGATAGGAGGCTGAGGCAAGAGAATTGCTGAAGTCCAAGAGTTGGAGGTTGCTGTGAGCTGTGATGCCACAGCACTCTACCAAGGGCGACATAGTGAGACTCTGTCTCAAAAAAAAAAAAAAAAATACAATATTTTTATGAGTGAGAAGTCACCTGAATCATATTTCTCTGCAACAAACATGTGTGTCAATTGAAATTTTACACATTTGCACATTTTATGGCGGTGGATGAACCCTTTTTCCTTTGATTGTTTTGTGTATCCATGGGTGAACACTACTTAGGGTGAGACAGTGTGCAGCATCAATTCTACATCCGTGTTCATTTTAATAAATGTATGAACTAAGCCTCTGGCTCATTGCTTATAAGGGGGCAACACCAACAGTTTTAATTGTCTCTTTGGCCTCCAGATTATTTTTATACCTTGGGACAATGCAGCAGGAATGGGTGAAAGTGATGTTTTTGTTGGGTCAAATAGGAAAAGGGGATTGGGAAAGAGGGTACAATGGGAGGTCTAGATTGCAGGTTAAGTTGTAATTTCAGGATGGGGAACATAAGTTGATGACCTTGATGATGAGTCCCTTAAAACTGCCCATGCCTGTATATACTTATATATATTTCTCGGCCTTGGAATGTCTTTGTGTGCCCCAGTTTGAGGACCACTGATTCAAGTTGTTACCACTATTCCTCTCTTGATATGCTTGGTCAGGAAGGAGCATTCTGATTATAATGTCACATGAAGTTCCTCAGGCCTGTGTGTAATATGTATGTCACATTAGCAGTAATAACTTAAATTGCCCTTAATTTGTCTCTACCTGCTGACAAGACTTCTCATCTTTTGCAAATTCTGCTGGACCCCTGCCTCCCACTACTCTCCAGCGGTGGTTTGTAAGAGTTCACAAATTAGTCTCCACAGCCAAGTTCTTCCTCTTGGTGGACATAGACACTGCTGTGTTTCTCATGCTTTCACATAGTAAAAATGCGATGGAAAAGGATCAAATGTCAAGTCAAATTTGATAAAATTAAAAAAAAAATACCACACATTATCACTAATATTTAAAATTTACAAGAACCTATTTTAACATATGTAAAATTTACAAAATATATGTAATATATACATATATAAGTTACCAGGTAAACATTAAAATAAATGCCTGTGAACCCACCACCCAACTTAAGAATGAAAACATAACCAGTAAGTAGCTTTGTATCTGCTAGCTCTGTCTTCTTTTGAATGTTCCTCCCTTCCTCCCAGAGATGGCCACTAGCTTGAATTTTGTTTTCAGCATTTCTTTCCTCATTAGATATAAACTTTCATTATGTGTGTTTCCCTAAACAATAGATTATTTACAGTCTCTCCTTATTCATGTTTACAGAGATGATATATTCTACATACTCTTCTGGAACTAGCTTCCTTCATTCAGGATTTCTAAGATTTAGTCATGCTGTTACATGTAACTGTGGTTTCCTTGATCTGTACTATTCACATGTATTTTTTTCTCATTCAGCTCTCAGAGTTTTGCAGGTTCTGTACAGTTGCCTTTCAGTACTGATATTTTCTTTCTACAGTAGTAATGGCTCATGTGTCTATGGGATCCACACTTTACAAAACACTCTCACAATGTTATTTATCTCTTCTGAAACTCCCCACAACTTTTAAAAACAAAATGGGTATTATAAGAAAACTGAGTAGCTTGCCCAAGGTCATAAGACTAATCAATCCTTAAGACTCCACATTCCATATACTCCTTATGATTATATGATGCTCCGGCTCTTTGCAGATTATGACCTATTTATTTCAGAAAATGCTTTGTCTCTGCTTAGCATCTATTCCCCTCTTCTCCCCCCTGTATATATATAACACTTGCTTCCACTTCTGTAAATCCCTCCAATGCTTCAAGACCTGCAATTATATATTTATATAATTCAAAATATAGCTCCAGTCTATGAAGTTCTTTCTACAACCCTATCTACAAGATGAACAGATGAGTAAAGGAATTTTTTCAAGAGAGAGTAAGAGGAAATCAGATGTTACAAGTTACCTGTCCTTTTGTAAAGATAGCAAGTCTATTATGTAAGATTTTAAGTTCAGTATTTTCTTTTCTTTTAGGCTTTTAGCAGTCAATGAGAGGAATACTCGAATAAAAGAAGAAAAATACACTTTAACATTTATTAGTATTATGTGAATTGGTTTCTCTATGTCAAATACTTATTTTTCTGTTTTATTAATTATTAAACGCCATCTGTTTTATTAGTTAGACATAACTAATATCTATTTTATAATTAATGTTAAATATTGACCTTATAATGGGAAGTATTATAATATTGGTAAGATATTAATTCCATCACTCAACTTTCAGCTGAACTGCTATGTCTGGACAGGATATCAAACTTTTGTGAGAGCCAAAGGAGAGTGGGTTAAGAGATGCTCAAATGCTATCTCTCAAATATGTGAGATAGGAAAAGGTAATACTTCTTACTTTCTGGGAACTTGAAGATAAATAGATAAAAAAGAACAGTTTAACTGTCAAGCTAATCAAAGTACTGCATGTAACCCCTAACTTTTTGTTAGTTTCCAAGGATTATTCTATTTTTATGCACATTACATACCAGAGAAAACTATGTTTCATGAAACCAGCAGTGAGAAGAAAGGACCTGGGGTTACATAAGAAAACAGACCACACCTACATGCATCTTAGAAGGGTACAGGTGAAACTTACTAAATGCCGAATATAAAGGTCTTAACACAATAACTAAGAAAATGCCATGAAGGCTATGTTAACCAGTTTGATGAAAATATTTCAGATTGTATATGAAACCAGCACATTGCACCCCATGATTACATTAATGTACACAGCTATGATTTAATAATAATAATAATAAACGAAAACAGAAGTCCTACACTGAGGCATTTTAATCACTACAAAATAGTCAAGCATGTAAGTACTTCCTGGGCACATTCATTAACTAATACAAAAAACATACGGCCACATCGTATCTTCTTCTTCAAAGAGAAAGGTCTAAAATAGCAACAGTTTATTCTATAGATAATTATGAAATATCTTTTTCTTCTAGTATTATAAATAAATGCATCTCCAGTTATATACTTAGCATTCATTCATCAAATATTCTTACATCATTGGCCAATTTTAAATTTGTTGGCTTACGCCTGGTTTTTTGTCTGTCTGTTGCCCTGGGTAGAGTGCCAGTGGCTTCCTGGCTCACAGCAACCTCAGACTCTTAGACTCAGGAAATACCCTTGCCTCAGCCTCCCAAGTACTTGGGACTACAGGCACCCACCACAACGCCGGCATTTTTTAGAAACCGGATCTCTCTCTTGCTCAGGCTGGCCTTGACCTTCTGAGCTCAAGTAATCCATCCTCCTCAGCCTCCCAGAATGCTAGGATTACAGGCTTGAGCCACCATACCCGCCCGCCTCTGTTTTAATGAAGTGCTGGCTTCCACATAATCGGATCTAAGTCTGAGAGCTGTGTAGTCTTATAAGTACTGTATGTCTGATGATGAGCTCTCAATGAAGAGGCATCCTGTTGCCTTTTCAAGCCGAAGTTAGGATAAGCCAGGGACAATGGATTTTAAAGACGTTACAGGGCCTGAAATCTTTACCACTGATGATGTGTATCTCCATTATGCCTCAGGTACTATGACTATGACATTGAGTAGGGGGTAATTATATCACAAAGTGGGAGCATAAGAGAGGCGTGTACTGGTGGAAGGGGCGCCTAATGACGCTGGAATTTATATCTGTGTTTGTAGGGAATGAGGTGTGCTCTGTGTTAGTAATTTTGAGTTCCACATATTTTATAGTTCTGTGTTAAGATACGGGTCTTGGGCGGCGCCTGTGGCTCATCAAGTACGGCGCCGGCCCCATATACCGAAGGTGGCGGGTTCAAACCCGGCCGAGGCTGAAATGCAAAAGCAGAAAAATAGCCAGGCGTTGTGGTGGGCGCCTGAAGTCCCAGCTACTCCGGAGGCTGAGGCAAGAGAATCGCGTAAGCCCAAGAGTTGGAGGTTGCCATGAGCTGTGTAATGCCACGGCACTTCACGAGGGTGATAAAGTGAGACTGTCTCTACAAAAACAAAAACAAACAAACAAACAAAATATATATATATAAGGGGACAGTCATTTCTAACTGGGTGGTTAGTCCAAAAGCCAATTTTCCATTTGCAAGGAAGAGCATTTATTATGTATTTAAAATACATCTTCAAATCAGCTTCATTTAAAAAAGGCCTGTATAAAAGATGACCACATAATTTAATAACCACTTTGAGACAGTGCAAGATTGGCTGGACACTGGGACAGCAGACCCCAAAAGGGGCTGTTTCAGGCAAATAAAAAACATGGTCATCATATTTATAGAGGAAATGTTCCCAAAGCTTTCTAGGAGGTGAGAGTAGGTGGGTAAATTTGGTAGACTCTTCCCTCAGGAAAAAATATCTGAAGCTCAAAGAGGCATCCTGTTGCCTTTTCAAGCATAAATTAGGATAAGCTAGGGACAACGGATTTTAAGGACTACGGGGCCTGAAATCTTTACCACTTCAATTTTGATTTTTTAAAAACCCATACATTCTCATCATCATAAATAACAAAAACAAAATCTTTTAATTAAAAAGAATTCTTGTACTAATCTTTAGGGGCAGTAAAAAATAGTTAACCCATTTTGCTGTCACCTTTAATGTTGGTGGGGAAATTAGAGAGAGGGAGGGAGGGGAGGGGAAGGGAAAGGAAAGGAAGGAAAAGGAGGGAGGAGAGAGGGGGGAGGGGAAAAGAGGGAGAGGAGGCAGGGGAAGAGAGTTGGGGAGAGAAGGGGAGGGGAGGAGAAAACAGATGGGGAGGGGAGGAGAGAAGAAAGAAGGGGAATGGAGGGGAGAAGAAAGTAGGGAGGGGAGGAGAGGAAGAGAGGGAAGGAAGGAAAGGGAGGAAAAGGAAGGAGGGAGAGGAAGAGAAGGAAGGAAGGAAAGGAGGAGAAGAAATATGACAGGCGTCCTTTGCCAAAAGGTACAGAGTAGGTGGCTAGGGAGCATCTGGGATTACAAAGCTCAAGAGAAGACCTTGGGAAATGCCTGACTCGATGTTCTACGAACCTGATTAATAAAGCTAAGCTCTCTGGGTGACAAGATCCCTAGGTGACAAGGCTGTGCTGTGTGAGAGGAGTGAACGCTTGTTTGAGAGCAATGTCTCTTGGTTCTCTGGGGGCAGGACGGTGGGCGCCTAGTGACACGGTGTGTCTCTGAGTTGTCCGTGGGGGTCCTGAGACTGCAGCTTTGAGTCTGTCCACCTCCTGAGCACTTTGGAGGGCCTTTGAGGGACGCAGACAGAAGGATCACAGAGCAAAGGGTGTGTCACAAAAACCACCAGGCTAACCCAGCGTTCGGGCGCCTGGTCAGGTGCGCCAGCCGCAGACGCCGCCCCCGCGGCCCCGCCCACATCTCGGTCTGGGCCTTAAGTCCGCGGGCAGCGCCGCACTTCCCCGCCCGCCGGGACTGAGACGCGGGTCTGAAGCGCTCACTGCGCGTGCGCGCGCCGGCTCGGCTCAGCGTCCCCGGCGCCCCTTCCCCTGCGGCCGGGACTTGGTACGGCCGGGCGGTTGGGCGTCCTCCGCGGCGACTGCCAGAGGCGGGCTTTTCAAATCTTCCCTTTGGAGGAGAGGCGACGGCTTGGCTGTCGGCGCTGGAGATGGAGGGGCAGCCCCTGAGGGGGCCCGAGCTCGGGGCCGGGCTTCCCACCCAGCAGGTGAGTGAGGAGGGCGCGGCCGTGGACGGAGATGGGCCCCGGCTTCTTTTCTCCCTTCGCTTTGTCTAGTTGTCTGGAAAGCCTCCCGTCCGCGTCTCCAATTCAGCCATGGCCAGAAACAAAGGGAGGGACCAGGGGGCTGCACTCTTGGGGCCCTGAAGGTCTCGGACACATGCGCCTCTAATTTCCTCCGGAGGAAACTGAGTCCGGCAATGGGAAGCGATGCCAGAGTCCCGCCGCGCATTTGCGGGCGCACCTGTGCGCTGCCCGCCCCAGCCCAGGGTTTGGACGCCTGTCTTTTTGCGAGTGTAAGTGATGCGGGGGGGAATGGGAGACCCTGGGTTTCCAAGGAACCCTGCGAGGCCGTGGAGCACAGTTGACTTATTTCTAGTTTAAATGTAAAGTTATGGCTACGCACAACATAAACTGTTGCGAGGGGCGGGGTGGAAAGGCGAACTGCAACTTCTAAGCTGATAAGAAAAACTTGAAGCTTTGATAATGGATTCTTTCCCAAGTAATTGGAAAGAAAAGAGAGAGGACACTTTGAATAGAAGTTTGTTGTATACTTTTAAGTCATGGAAAATGTGTGTTAGAAACCTTTTTACTTTTCATAGACAACATTACTAATTACTGAAATGTTATACTCTCCACTCTTACCCATAACTTAAGGGTCTTAAAAGAAAACTCTGATGTCTTCAAGGTAGCTCTTTACTTTCCGTTTAATCCCCACCTTCTTTTACCTACTTCTGAAGTAGGTTAAACCATACGAAATGAAATTACCAGTTTTGTGGGTAAAAATGGGTGGAATATTTGCAGTTTCATGTGGAGCCACTTAGTCTTTGTTTAGAAATTCGGAATTTCCTCAGCAGATATAAAATTGTTAGGACATCTTCAATAATACAGTGCAAAGTAAAGCAAGACAGTAAGATCATTCCAGAAAAGAAGTCCAGTATACCAATTCATTTGTCAGTAATTTTTCTGCTGTTTTATGCCAATGCTTTAAGAAATTTTAAAGATTTTGATGTACCTTTTCTTTTCTGTCTTTTTCTGTTACGTACTTTGTTCTGATAACAAAATCTTGATTTCTAGTGAATTAGCAATTTGTTGAGGTTCTTGCACATGTCATAGGTGTTGGTGTAGCCCTGCAAGTGTTATTTATAGAATTGTGTCGAAAATAGAAACCTACTAGGTTTGAAGAACTAACCTGGTACAAAGGAAATGCAAGGCCCCATTGAGTTGTGTGCTGCAGCAGTATTTAAGAATGATACAGAAAAGACATGAAAGAAGTTTAACTGCGTAGAATGAAAACAAATGTTAAAGATACATACATAAAGATACCAAGTCAAAATAATTGAAATATGGTATTAACTTCTTTTATTTGGATCTTGGCAAAAAAAAAATCACAAAATTGTAATAGATTTCAACCTAACAGGAATATTTAGGGGTCAGTAAGACAATTTTATACTTTACTAACACTGAATTTTTATTTGGTGTACTTCCTTTGATATGAATGAAGCTGCCATCTAATAGATAAGGCCAAAGTTTTTGAGGTGATCATACACTATCAAACAACTCTTACTGAAACCTTGGACACATGTGTAATTCCTCACAATATAGAAAGTTGGCTTTGGAGTCAGATTCAGGTCATATCCAACTCTGCTTGTTGTGCAGCCTTGAATAAGTTGCCTGTCTTTTCCAAGTCTCAGTTTCCATAGTTGTAGAATGAGTGTAGTGCCTATCCCAGAAAGTTGTTGGAATTTGAGAACTACTCTAAAGTACATAACACACAGTGCCTGGAACTCGGAGTGGCTTGGGAGATGACTTTTCTTGTTATTATCCCTTGTCCTATTCATCTGAGTAGTTGGGCCAGTCACCTGCCTTTTCTTACAAATGTTTAAACTTCTGAAATTTTAATAAAAATACAATACAAGAAGTAATACCATCTTTGCCAAAAGGTTAGTTGTATACAGAAACAGGAATTTAAGAATTTGCTTTCCAATTCCATTTTCTAGAATGGCCACTGTTAATAATTTCTAGACTTTTTTGCTGTACAGAAATAATTCATAAAATACAGTTTCTTTTAGAAAAATGAGATCAACTATATATACTTTTCTGAGATATTTTCTTCATCTTCACCTTTGTCTTTTAGATAACATACCTTAATTATATCCATCAGGTGGATGACAGTTTCTCTGTGGATTACTACAGTTATTTTACCAGCAGTTCACCCTCAATTTATTTTTCTAGTCAGTTCTTAATACCAACAATGAAGTCATTTTCTTTGCATTTTGTTTCTACGAGGCTAACTTTTTTTTTTCCTTGCAGTTTTTGGCTGGGGCTGGGTTTGAACCTGCCACCTCTGGTATATGGGGCCAGTGCCCTACTCCTTTGAATCACAGGCGCCGCCCAAGGCTAACTCTTAAAACCTAGAGGCTTCTGTTTTCTGCATAATCTAGTTTTAGATTACTACTTTTAAGGTGTCTTTTATTTCATTTGTAGCTTTGTCAATTACTTTTATCTGCATGAGTTTTATGTACTTACAGGATCAGTGACATAGGCTTCTGTTTGACTTGATTACACTCAAACCTTTATTCAGAAATTTGAAGGAGAAATAGGAGGATGGTTTTACCTTATGGTTTTACCTTAGAAATAGGAGGATGGTTCTTCTTGACTTACATTCAAACACTCCTAAGAGGAAAGGATACAGGCAGACATGCTTTTGCTATTGGTCCTTGACTCTACCTGATCAAGCCATTATGGCTAAGGTAGCAACATTGATGATTTTAGCTTCTTACTGTTCACACCCTTTGACGTCGGTAGACATCACCATTGAATGCTCAGCGGTGGGCCCTTGTTATAGGATGATTTCTCTCACTGTAGAAAGCATTAGCCCTCAGCTCTTACCTTGGGTACACTCTGTACCCTTATTAACACAAGCCTTTGGTTCCATAAACCTGTTGGAGGCTAAAGCTAGGGTTTTGCTTGACAAAAAGGTGTTTTCTGCTTGTAAAGTTTAGATATGTACTAAAAGAAGTTGTGTGCAGCATTCAAAACCATGTATACACTTAACAGTTCATCCTGCTTGGGTCAGCCCTTCCAGATCCACTCAATTGATTGACATTTGCCTGAGACCTGCCTCAGAAAGGGAAAGAGTAAAAGTTTACTATGCATGTTAATTTGGCTGAGTTAGGAGTCAACTAAGTATTTATGTCAAGGACCAGATTGTGGGCCACTCAGGCTCTGTTGAAATTGTCAACTGCTGTTGTAGCTTGAAAGCAGCCAAAGACAATACAAATGGGTGTGGCTGTGCTCCAGCATTTCTTTATTTACAAACACAGGTGCCAGCCAGGCTGTAGTATGCTGACAGTTCTAAAGAGTGAAATTCTAATAGTAATATCTGTTAGATACACCTTATTTTCTTAATGAATATTAATTTAATCTTACACCATCTTTAATCTTTACAATGATAAGATTTTTTAAAATCCCTGACTGTACATTTCCTATCTCCACTGTTTTCCAAGCCTCTATAATTTTATGGAGCCAGTCGTCGATAAGTGATGGAGAGAAGATTATCTTCATTTATAGGATGGAATCCCTAGAAGCCCAAACTCATTCTTTAATGTGGCTGTGGCCACCTGCTGGTTCCTTAATGTTGTTGCAACTTTCAAGATTGCTTTGTAATTTCAGTCTTGCAGTGTTTCTTTACCCTAGCTATGCATTAAATAGAACTTTTAAAAAATGCTCAGCTCCACCTCTAGAGATCCTTCTTGGCTTAGGGTAGATCACAGGGTTAGGTACTTTTATAAGGCCCTTCTTCTCTGCCTCAGAATATTCTAATGTGCAGCCAGCATTGAGAACCTCTATGATGGATCAACTGGCTCCCTCCTTGAAGCATTCAAAAAGCAAAATTGAATTTAGTGGCACCAGAAGGTATTTGTTTGTATTTGCATTGTGGGGTAAAGCTATTCATACCAGCTTTAAGTTGCTCTGTGTGCATACTCCACTACTAACCAGTCTGCTAGAGTTTATTTCTGTAGACATATGGGTCACATAGATAATTCTTATAATTAATTGCTAATGACATTAAAGAAGAATTTACTTTGGGGTTGACAAATTATAAAAAGATGAAATGGAGTTTTTGAAATTCAGTCATGTATAAAGGAAATGGCTTTATGTCATTCAGCGGTGGGCCCTTGTTATAGGATGATTTCTACATCAGATGGCCCGGGCTGGATTCGAACCTGCCAGGTCAAGTATGTGGCTGGCACCTTAGCCGCTTGAGCCACAGGCACCGAGCCAGACTATTAGCTCTTCTAACTTTCATTTTGTTTTCTTTTTAAAAAGATTCTTTTTAATATCTGGAAATTTTGTTATTAGATTCCATTCACATTTTTTAATTTGTATTTTGGTAAATTATCAAGTTCATTTTTTACCATACAAGCTAGAATTTAATGTTATATATGAAACTTGTTTTAATAGAAGCAGGCCATAATATTATTATATGAAATGAAAGACTTTCAAAACTAAAATACTTAGTAGTTTCATGGTGAATCTTAAAACTAAAATAAACAATAATGTCCAGAACTATATTCTAAATCCCTGTTTCAGGTAGCTAACTCTTCTGACATTTTCTAAGTACAGTGTTTTCATTTTCTTGCTTCTGATATTTCATTTATACTATTTGCCATGACAGATAGCCTGTTATGTTGTCCCCCACTCACTGCTCCTAAATCTTGGTTCCTTTACTCAGCATCTGATCTTTCAGAAAATTTTTCCTTATTAATTAATTCAGTGTCATCAACCATGTCTTGCCATGCCATAATGTAACTTATAAGTATGTGGTATATTGTTCAGATGAGTTACTGTTTGAAGTCTGACAATTACGTTCAGAAACTTGCCACTGTGCTCATGCCTTGACTGTACAAATGGTACTGTACAAGTGGTAAGGTTTAATAACTATGTACATCAGCATCTCACAGCTGAGTGTGTGTCAGCCCATGATGTTGTCTGTTTTTGTGTGCTGGCACAAGAATGTCAGAGCTTGAATTAGAGCCATGAACAAACATACAAACATTAAATTTTCTTGTTAAACTTGGCAAGAGTGAAAATGAAATCAGGGACATGTTAGTCCAAACTTATGGGGATAATGTCATGAAGAAAATGGTAGTAAACAAATGGATTGAACATTTTTCTGAGGGGAGAGAAAGTTACTGATGAAAAGAGATCAGGGCATCCAGTAACAGACAGAACTGATGAAAACACTGTAAAAATTTATCAATTCATTTTGTGCATCAAAATTGTTGGCTAAATGTGAGAAGCATAGTAGACCAAGTAAACATTGATAGAGAAAAAGGACATCTTAACTGAAAATCGTGGCAAATAACTCAGGACTCTTGCATCACAACGATGCACCAGCTCACAGCACTGTCTTTGAGGGAGTTTTTAGCCAGTAAACAAATAATTGTATTGGAACACCTTCCTTACTCACCTGATCTGGCTCCCAGTGACTTTTTTCTTTATCCAAAGGTAAAGGGAATGTTCAAAAGAAGACATTTTGGTGATATACAGGACCTCAAGGGTAATATGATGACAGTTTTGATGGCCATTCCAAAAAAAGAGTTCCAAAATTGTTTTGAAGGGAGGACTAGGCCCTGGCATTGGCACATAACTTATTGAGGGAAGTACTTTGAAGGTGACCATAGTAATATTCAGCAATGAAATATATATCATTTTCTCTAGGATGAGTTCGCAAACTTAATTGTCAGAACTCCTAGGTCTTCTAGGGGTGCTGTAACAAATGACCAAGACTGGGTGGCTTAAAACCACAGAAATTTGTTGTCTCATAGTTCTGGTGGTCAGATGTCAGAAATCAAGATATTGGCAGGGCCGTGCTCCCTCTGAAGGCCCCAGAGAAGAATCCTTCCTTGCCTTTTCTAACTTCTGTTTATTGCCATCAATCCCCTTCAGTTTATAAACTTATCACCTCAGTCTGTCTTCACATGACATTCTCTCTGTATGTGTGTCTGTCTTCATGTGACCTTCCTTTAAGGACACAAGTTGTTGGCTTTAGGGCCCATTCTAATCTGTGTGTTTTCATTTTACGTAATTACATTATAAAACTTTATACCCAAGTAAGGGTACATTCTGAGGTTCTCAGGTTCTTGATAGATGTGAATTTGGGGACACTAGTACAGTTATGTTGAGAACACAGTGTTTCTTACCTTTGTTTCTGTATTGTTTATCCAGTAGATTGTAAAGATTTCTTAATAAATCAAAAATTAAGATTTTGCAAAGAGTATTTTAAAAAGCTGTATTTTTATGTTATTGTATATTAAGCCTGTGTTGCTTTTCCAATATGGTGTAAAATATAATGATACTCAGTACATTTTCCATCTATTGAGGATAAAAAAATGTAATTCTGGATATTTGATATATTTTTAGAATGCTTTTCTCTTTTTTCTAGGACTGCAGCATTCAAGAAAAAATAGACTTAGAAATTCGAATACGAGAGGGAATATGGAAACTCCTTTCTCTGAGCACTCAAAAAGACCAGATTTTACACGCAGTTAAGAATCTCATGGTGTGCAATGCACGAATAATGGCTTATACATTGGCGCTACAAAAATCAGAAGAGCAAATTACAAATCAGACTGGAAGATGGTTAGTAGCATAGTTTATATGTGGCTTTTAACGTACTTAAGTATTTGCATTAAATATATTTAAGCCTAAATACAAGTATTAAATCACCAAACATTTTATTTATTTATAAATAAATATGTACTTTAATTTTAGGCTAATGGGAGGGAACAAACAACTAGGCTATAATGTTTGCATTTGTTAGTAGAGCATCCCTCTTGTAGTTGTGTCCCACACCCAGGAGGTATGACATATACCCACCCTTATGTTATGCCTATTAAGTGGGAACACACTAATTCCCCTCCCTTCTCTCCTCTGTCCCCTTGCCTCTCCCTCATTTCCCCTTACCCCAACTTGAATTAGATTGAGTTTTTCTCTTACGCAGGCATGTATGATCATTACACTTGATCTTAGCCAAAAGGCCGAGAAGTGATGGCATGTATGATCATTTACTGGCTTCATATTTGTATGATTACGTTGGATACTTGCTTTTCCATTCCTGTGATACTTCACTAAGAAAAATGTGTTTCAATTCCACACACAAGTTAATACAAAAGATGTAAAGGTTAATACAAATATGTAATGTCTCCATCTGTTTATGGCTGAATAGTATTCAGTGGTATACATGTACCACAGCTTGTTAATCCATTCCTGGATTGGTGGGCATTTAGGTTTTTTTCCACATCTTGACAATTGTTAATTGAGCTGCGATAAACAGTCTGAGTGCAAATGTCCTTATGATAAAATGATTTTTTTCTTCTGGGTAGATGGCTGGTAATGGGGTTGCAGGATCAAACGGAAGGTCTATTTTGAGCGGTTTGAGGATTATCCATACTTCCAAAGAGGCCTTATTATTTTGCAGTCCTCACCAACACTGTAAAAGTGTTCTCTTCCCTTCATATCTGCACCAGCATCTGCAACTTTGGGACTTTGTGATGTGGGCTATTATCACTGGGGTTAGGAGATATTCAGGCTGGTTTTGATTTGCATTTCTCTTAATGTTAGGGCCCATGATCATTTTTTCATATGTCTGTTAGCCATTTGTCTGTCTCCCTCAGAGAAAGTGTTGTTCATGTCTCTTGTCCAGTGACAGATGGGATTGATTATTTGCTCTTTTTTTTGTTGTTAATTCATTTGACTTCTCTATAGATTCTAGTTATCAACCCTTTGCCAGATTTATAACATGCAAAAACCTTTTCCCATTCCAAAAGTTGTCTATTTGCTTTAATTGCTGAGTCCTTAGCTGTGCAGAAGCTTTTCAGCTTAATTAAGTCCCATTTGTTTACTTTTGTTAATTGTTACGATTGCCACTGAAGTCCTCTTCATAAAATCTTTCCCAGACCAACATCCTCAAGAGTTTTTCCCACACTTTCTTCTAGGATTTTTATCATTCCACGTCTTAGATTTAAATCCTTTATCCTTCTTGATTTGTAAATGGTAAAAGTTTACCAGCTTGTCTTTTACATGTAGTTATCCAGTTCTCCCAGCACCGTTTTTCTCCAGTGGCGATGTGTGCATTTGTTTGGTTTATCAAATATCAAATGGCAATAAGAGACTGGTTTCGTCTCTTGGTTTTCTACTCTGTACCATATGTGTATGTCTCTCTTTTTGTGTCATTACCATGCTATTTTGATCACTGTGGGCATTTAGTACAGCCTAAAATTTGGTAAAGTGATGCCTTTGGCGTTGTTTTTATTACTAACAATAGGCTTGGCTATATAGGTTTTTTTCCTGGTTCTATGCAAAGTGAAGAAGTGTTTTATTCCAGTTGTCAAATGATGTTGGTATTTTAATGGGGATTGCATTGAATCTGCAGGTTGCTTTGGGTAGTATAGACATTTTAACCATGTTGATTCTTCCATTCCAGCCATGAGCATAGTATATTCTTGGATTTGTTAATGTTTTCTGTTATTTTCTTAAGGTTTTATAACTCTCTTTGTAGAGGTCCTTCACCTCTTTTGTGAGGTATGTTCCTAGGTATTCATATTTTGTGAAGCTACTGTGAAGGGAATTGTGACCTTGAATAGCTTCTCATCTTGATTGTTATTGGCATATAATGAAGGCTACTAATTTGTGGACATTGACGTTACACCCTAAAATGTTACTGAATCTTGATCACTTCCCAAAGTCTTATGGTTGAGTCTCTGGGGTTTTCCAAGTATAAGATTATATCATTGGCAAAGAGAGAGAGAGTTTAACCTCCCCTACCCCCATTTGGATGCCCTTAATATCTTTCTACCTGTTTACATTGGCTAGAAATTCCAGCACTATGTTGAATAGTAGTGGCGGTACAGGACAATCTTGTGTGGTTCCAGTTCTAAGTGGAAAAGCTTTCAGTTTTGCTCCATTCAGTGTGATACTAGCTGTGGGTTTGTCATAGATGGCTTCAGTCAGTTTAAGAAATGTGTCACCTATGCCCATATTAAGTGTTTTTGTTAGAAAAGGTGTTGAATTTTATCAAATGCTCTTTCTGCCTTATTGAGAGGATCATATGGTCTTTGTTTTGCTTCTGTTGATATGGTGAATTGCATTTATGGGTTTGCAGATGTTTGATTTGATCGTGATGTATAATTTTTTAATGTGTGTTGTCATCTGTTAGTTAATATTTTATTGAATATTTTTGCATTGATATTCCTTAGTGAAATTGGTCTGTAGTTCTTTCTTAGTTGTGTCCTATCCTGGTTTGGGTATCAGGGTGATATTTGCTTCATAAAATGTGTTGGGGTAGGAGCCTTCCTTCTCAATGTTTTGAAGTAGGTTCTGCAGTATAGGTACAAGGTCTTCTTTGAAGGTTTGATAGAATTCTTGTGTGAAGCCATCTGGTCTAGGGCTTTTTTGTTGTTGTTGTTGTTGAAATCACCAAGCATTTTAAAAAACAAATATACTGAAGTAGTAGCTGTCATCATAAGCATTTGGACAGTAGAGCTCAGAGTGAACTTACTATTAGGCAGCAGCTTTTATTGGGCAGTTTTGTTGTGTTCAACATGTGATTGTAAAATGAAAATGGTTCCAAAGCTAGGACTAAGGGAGTATTTTAAGAAGAAAAGAACAAGACTGATAGTTGAGTATACAGATATTCTGATTAAAAAATTATGTGAGATAATGCTTGTAAAAATATACTAATTGAGATAAAAATTTAAGCATGAAAGAAAAATGAATGGGCAGCAAAATTATAAAAATATAAAAGCTTATGAATGGAAGGAAACTTAAAAACATGCTAGCACCTACCTTCATATGGTAAACATAAGTCCTAGTGAGGCAAGGGACTTACTCAAGGTCATGCAACTGGTGATGGAAGCTAATGAGAATTAGGACTTTTCTGTGTAATTTTTGGTCCTGTGTTCCCTCTGTCACCTCACGCTGCCCTTTTGGATTAGGTATACAATTGTATATGAAATTGTGTATGAAATGTATATCCTGTCCTATTTACAGTGCCAAATGTTACTTGGACCTAAGAATTGATTAAATTTAATGGCTATATTTTGTGGGTTTTTTTTTATATATTTATATAAACAGTCTTTCATCCCCCATTATTGGTTAGTCTTACAGCTCTGGCACAAGTGAAGAGTTTCTTTTTGGACAGTAGTGGCTGTTGGGCTGATCATAGTGTACCTCTGTTAAATTCTTGAAAAGTAAGGTCAGAGTAGGAAATTTCTATAAAAATAAAATATTGATGAAGTTGTGATGTAGTAGAGAACTGGGTACAAAGTAGCCAAACTTATTAACTATATTGTCACAGGATAGCTATTTTAATTTTTGTGTGTCTCAGTTCCTTCTTATAATAGGCATGACAATATTTATATTCGGGAAATTGAGTTTTTTTTAAAATATAAAAACAAAATATTAATATATTTTAATATATTAATATAATATATTAATATTTCAAAATATTAATATTTAATGCCTTCTACATACTTAGTACTCAACAAATATCAGTAGTTTTCATTACTGTGTGTCCTAGGCGTTATAAAATGAAATTATTCCCGTAGTATAATCTAGGAAAATATTTTTCAGATAGACAAACATTGGTTTTAAGTCAGTGCCTTTCAGTCTGGGTCACATTATTACTGAGAGTATATGATCATGTATCAGGAGGTATGCAAAGACATAGAATAAATAAGGCACATCTTAAGATTATTGCATTTTAAGATTAAGCACAAGAGATTTAGGTTCGTGGAATGTTTTGGGATTGCATGTTTCTATTCCTGAGGATATATGTTCCTTCTCAGCCTGTATTAGGATATTTTGTGAAGAGGGCTGGCTGTATCAGTAGAGAGGTATGAGAAGCACTTATTTTAGCAAGTGTGGGACTAAGCGTTCAATATTATCTCTCAGATTATCTGAAATATTCTGGGACCTATATCGGCCTCCATATTTAATGCTCTTTAAATATTTATAATGAATTGTGAATGTGTCATTTTCTTAATTCAGCAATATAACCTTTTTGAAATGGCTGATTTATAAAAATGGCAAATAAACCTAATGCCTGTTAATTTTGTATAGCAAAGGTAGGGAAAAATTATCTGGGATCTTAATGAAAATGTGTATGATTTTCAGTTTCTTTACTGATTGTCTTTGAAAGATGAAAATATCTTTGTTGCTGTATACTCACGTATTTGTGTTTATTATTCATATGAAAACAGAATTTCCCTTAATTATTGAACTATTTTGGAATTTAAAAAAATCTTATATTCTTTATGGATTCTTTTATTTATCAGTTCATGTTATATGTGCAGATAAAACCTGAGGTCACTGGTCAAATATGAGTGGAAATTATAATACTTTATTACATCAAAATTAATTGAACATTGAATTTGATGACAGTTTTTTGTGTTGCTTGAAGAAATTCATGGAAATTGTTATTTGCTTATTTAATCAAATACTTGAAAATTAGGTCACCTTTGCTCAATGTAGAGAGGTGGTCAACTATGGAGGTTCTATTGTATTTACAAATATCCACTACTTGTGTAATACTAAGCACCATGGTTGGGTGTTTTAGAACAGAATTTGTCTAAATATAAGAACACGTACACACACATTTATATATTCAGCAAATGTTTTGCCTTTAGAGATTCATCTGTCTGTTACTTAGTTTGGCTAGTCCTTAAGGTAGAAAAATGCTCTGTGTTCATATTGCTGTCAGAGTTAAAATAAATAGCATGTTAATGAGAGGTAGTCAACTATGGAGGTTCTATTGTATTTACAAATATCTACTACTTGTATAATACTAAGCACCATGCTTGGGTGTCTTAGAAGACTAATCTTGGAGGACGGTCATAGGCAACAGTGAAAAATAATCATGAGGCGGAATCAACAGAAAAACTCTGGCAATATGAATAACCAGAGTAGATCAACTCTCCCAAGGAATGACAAGATATATATTTTCCAGAAATCTCATCAAGCCACACCCAATAAAGATGGTTCCAGTCCATGAACCTCTGTATCACTCTCCCTCTGGAGAAACCCTAACTGCCCCCTTCTACCATCGCCCGGTTCAGCAGGAAGCAGTTAGATTGAGTCTTCGCCCCTTTTCCCTAACAGCAGTTAGAGTTTCTACTCAGAGAGGTAGAATTGATGCAAGACATTTGCCGCCCTAGCCAGCTCAGTGGAGCTGGTGGACCTGCCACCTCCTCCTTGGTGGTGTCGGTGCTGCGGCAGCTAGCTGAAGAGCCAGCGGGCTGGATGACAGGCAAGGAGGGGGACCCCCAACCCCCACCAGAGGCTCCAATAGCCAAAAAGTCTGGACAACTGCTGAGGAGACACCTGTGCCTTAATGTCTCCTTCACTTTACACTTAAGACTAAATGTGGAACCCCCATTTCCTATGCCTAGGTCAATTTCTTGTGAATTTCGTAGGCCTCAAATCCATGAATGGACTGTATCCATTCATTGATAACACTCATTCACCTTGCCCCCGGCGGAAGGGTCTGCATTCTTTCGTTTCCTGGCCAAGGAACCCATACACCTATATATACCCTGAGACTAAAGGCCTAAAGGAGGAGACGGGGAAAGACTGGGAGAGAAACGGAGAGAGCTTCTCTCTCCCCACTTGAATTCTCCCCCTCTACCCAGAGCTTTAGTGTTTTCTGTATTCTTTTCTGTAAATAAATTCTGTATTACCACTGGGGGGTGGGGGTGGAGGAAATAATGTAATGAAGAATAATAAAATACATGTATTTAAGAATGTCTTTACCTGGGCAGCTCTGGCTTGGAGTCCCTTGTTCTGCTGAGGTTAACAGTAGAAGAGGATAAGATTTAAGGAGGAGTATTATGAGTTCCTCTTTGGACATTAGAAAGAGTTGTCTTTTAGATATTTAAAAGGAAATACCAGGGAGACCCTGATGTTATGCTTCTGGATTTCTAAGAACAGTTTCAGACTGAAGGTCCTGTGGAAGATGAGAAGTAATCACTGGCTTCAACAACAGTGAGGCCCTAAGCTCTGAGTGACATGTAGGGCAGAGGCCAGAGAGGAGTGGAAATAGGATGAGAAGATGGAAGGCATAAATACTTTTTAAAAATTAGTTTATCTGTAAAGTGGAGAGAGAATTCCAGAAGGATATGTGGTCAAAGGAAGTTTAGAGGGACTTTTGTTTTTAATTATTTTAATACCAATATGTATATTGATAGTACATATCATGGTATTTTATTCTTTTGTTTTTAGGAAATATTAAATGTAAAGAAGAAAGAAAGAATAACCGACATCGCCAAGTTTTCTAAAAGATGAAAGGGCATTGGCTTGGCACCTGTGGCTCAATGGGCTAAGGCGCCAGCCATGTACACCTGAGCTGGCAGGTTTGAATCCAGCCCGGGGCCGCCAAACAACAATGACAGCTGCAACCAAAAAAAAATGGCCTGGCGTTGTGGTGGGCACCTGTAGTCCCAGCTACTTGGGAGGCAGAGGCAGGAGACTCACTTGAGCCCAGGAATTGGAGGTTGCTGTGAGCTGTGATGTTACGGCACTCTATCCAGGGTGACAGCTTGAGGCTCTTTCTCAAAAAAAAAAAAAAAAAAAAGATGAAAGGGCATAGGTACAAAGTCATATTGATATATAATCCATAGATAAGAGAATGATTGATTTATTGTAACCAAAGAGAACGAGTGAGCAAGATGATTATGGATAGGATGGAGTTAGTTTTGGTAGGAAGAGGTTAAAATAATTTTTGGTTAATGGAGTGTATGTGTGTACATGGAAATATCATTAATCAATATGCCTATTGAGAGAGAAACAAAGAAAGAGAGAAAGGAGGGGGAAGGGCAGAAACACAGCAAAACAAGACCTGAACTTGCTTACTAAAAGTAAGGCCAGACAAATAAGAATATTGGTGAGAGAATAAAAGTGAGCATAGATTTTAAGCAATAAATTTTATATTGCTTATCTCTGTATTCTCTAGTATTTGGCAAGGTGTCTCTTAAAGAGAAGACACAACAAATATTGACTACTTTCCTATTTCTCTATACATTTCCTAACCATAAGTACCGTTCACATACTATATTGTCTTATGTCACCATTGGTTGAATAAACTTCTGTAGATACACATTTCTTTAATTTCGCAGTAGAAATGACCTACAAAACTCCACTATGACCATATTTCTCCTTTAATGTTATTAAACACCATGCCACATCTTTACTAATTTACTAACCTGAGGACCACTGCAAACATTTTTTCTTTGTACTAAAAAAAGACAAAGAATGTGGGTAAAAGCAAGAAACTGAGAGGGAGATAAATTTGGTTGAGTGTAGACATAAAAGCTCAGAAAGGGAAAAAAAATGTACAACACTAACACAAATTAAAAGACAGAGAAGCAATGATTCATGGGGACAAAGCATAAAGAAAAATGTTTAAGTAAATAAATACTGGCAAAGTTAGCTAAAGCAATAGTGATAGCAATGTATGGAGGAAAGAATAGAATCTACCCACTCCTTGTCATTTTTGCAACTCATTTCAAACTTTAAAGATAAAATAGCAAAAATAGATGGAAATGGGCTAAGCACGGTGGCTCACATCTGTAATCCTAGCACTCTGGGAGGTCCAGGTAGGAGGATGGCTTGAGGTCAGGAGTTCAAGAACAGCCTCAGAAAGAGTGATACCCTGACTTTGTTAAAAATAGAAAAATTATCCACGCTTTGCAGCAGCTGCCTGTAACTGGGAGGCTGAGGCAGGAGGATTGCTTGAGCCCAGGAGTTTGGGGTTGCTATCAGCTAGGCAGATGCAATAGCACTCTAGCCTAGGCAGCACAGTGAGACTTTGTCCAAAAAGAAAAAAATATTGGAATTAAGTATAATTTTTATAGATGAATAGCTCCTTTGTGGTTGGTAATATTCTTGATATTTTCAGTAAAATAAAAAAAAAGGAACAGTTTGGTAAAATTGACTATTGAGGTTTCCACATTTATAACATTTAAGGTGTTTATTCGCTACTTCAGTTAATTTTAACTGTATGTTTTAAAATATAAGTGATATTTTACAACACTACTCAACATTATATATGCATTTAATATAACTGTCATCTTTGCATGTTTGCTAAATCTATATTTTGGGGTTTTGTTTAAAAAAACTGGAAAAGGCACAAAAAATCAGTATATGATATGCTTTTAAAAATATGCAGGCTAGGTCAACATGTTCCATATTTATAGGTCTAGCTAGACTTGATTATATTGCATTCAATTTCTTGGAAGAGAGCAAGGCAATTGATTATGTTATTGTTTAAATAAAATGCCAGTGGAAAATAATAATTTAAAAACTGATTTGAACTGCCTCTACAATGTTGTACATAAAGAGACTATCCAAGAAGAAATCAATATAATTCAGTAAAAAGACAAATCTCAGTTGCCAGCAACCATATAAAAAACACCCCTTGCAAGCTGCTTGCTATCATTAACTACAGTTCTGTATACCCTGTAGGCAAACATAAAGGGGGGTGTGCATACATGGATTAAACTAATGGGGACACTGAGTTTCTCTATTTCGTAAGGTAATACAGCTTGTATGTTTCTATCAGAGTTGCATTCTTAAAGCCTATGGGGTTTGAACTAAGTGTTGACCTTAAGAAAAAGAGAGTGCAATATTCTGAGAGGGTGGCATGAGATATGGCACAGAAATAAGAAACTAGGGAAAATTAGGAAACTAGAAATTAGAGATGTTGAATAGGACTAAGAGAATGTGCCTTCCTGGAACTCAACAAAAAATATGTAAGATTAGAAAGATGTTTAATTTGGGAGAAATAAATGGAGATACATAGTAGGACTGCTTTAAGAAGCCTTTCAGCTGACATCATGATAGATTTAGGAATCTAGGTACTACTTTTTCATCTGTAAGCACAAAATTGTATTGAGAATCACGAGTACCACTTGTGAAATTCATTGAGCTTGCATTAAAAGTCCCTAAAGTTTTTGTTTTAAAATTTAGCATGCTTAAATCTTTAAAATATTAAGCAATGAATGATTGAGGGTTTTCCCTTATTTAAGCCATCAAGTTGTAATGCACTCTGCTGAAATGGTATAGCACCCAGTTACATATGGTTCTGATTTTATAGAAACAAGATAAAAATAAAGTACAATATGGTCACATGGTTAAGACCAGCTTAAGAATGACCACCATAGGCCTTCAGAAGATAATAAGGGTATTTTGATGCAAAAATTAAAATGACCACATTCATCCAATACAATTGGTTTAAAAATCAATGAGACTATGTGTACATTGGGAGAAAAATAGAGTTAATAAACATGAAGTTTATTGAATATGCTATGGGAAATGGAGTGCAGATTGCTGTTAAAGCTCAATTTGTAAAGTATCTTGTGTTTTTAAATCATGATTACTGGATTCTAAGGAATATAATTTTGCTGCAACTAAGCCGGTTGAATCTTTCTCATGGGATTTTATGGAGATAATAAAAATGATAATATCCAGATACAAATGCCATGTCATTATACACCAAAAATCTCTGTGGAATCAGAAAAATTTAGTTAGATTTATGCATAGTACTTTTAGGATGCAAAATATATGAAAAACATACTTGAAAATTCTCACTTTGTTTTTAGGCTGTTGTGATAGTAGATAAATGGCTATAAACTTCAGGGGAATAGTTATAACTAAATGGTTCCTATGGAAATAGTATACTTGTTTAAATTTTTTCTTCATTCTATCTGCTAATCTTACTTTACATGTAAAATATAAAATTCATATATTTTTGGAACAAATTCATCATTCAGAAATAAGTGGATTATTTTACTAATTTTAATTGAATCATGTATAATTTTATATGGACACATGTAAATACTCTTTGGTGTGAGTTGAGTTGTTTCCTCCTTCCTTCATATTAATTAGCATGAAAATTATCAAAAGAAGAAAATACTGATGTGTTTCATGTATGTGTATTACAACAGCACTTTGAAATATAAAATATACATGGGCGTGTAAAATGGTTATTACCCAGCTGAGGATCAGAGAACAACATTAAATCCCCCATGGGTATGATCGCTCCAGTAAAAATAGTCAAGATTATGGATTGATAGCAGACTAAAATTGATAAAGTTCATTGACCAAAGTGTATTCTAATCATACTCTACTTTCTCCTTACTTCATGTAGCATATATAATGCTGTGAGGTAAATACCTACTTTGTTGAGAGGATTAATTTGATAGTCAGCCTGGGGGAAGCCCTGAGGGGTACATCTACTTTTTTCCCACTCACTTTGCTGCTTCCTAGTAACTTTGGTGCTGCAGTGGTGACTGTGATACACATAGGCTGAGTAGCTCTGAATATCTGGTCAGCTTAGAAAGGACCACAGCTGTAGGGATGATGAGGTGCTGATGATGGAAAAAGAGGACAGGACCTACTCATGGGGAGAGATTTGTTCTAAATGAAAAATGGGTTAGACACATATATTCAAGATGGATTTGAGCATGTTTTTTGTGTCTCTCCAGAGTGACTTCAACATACTTTCGCTTACTTGTGCATTAGAGTTGTTTTCCTTTGTTATCTACCAAATTTCATCTCAAATTATTTTTAATTTATCTTTAAAAATTTAATCAGGTGACCTCTAGGATTTGATATAGTTAGAGCTAAGGCTATTTAGAGAAGGCCAGCCAAATTTAGATAACAATTTTATTCTTATATAATTCATAATATTATTTTTTCTATTTTTCATCACAAAGCCAATTCTGCCATCCCTTCTACAGCAAGATTGATAAGTCTCATGCAATATACTTCATTTCTTTGAGTACGGTTATTTCATTGTAGTCATTGTGTACTCTTTGTTCTGTGGACCTCATCTTCTCAGATGCTAACATGCTTGGTAATTAGGAAGAGTGTTTTTATGTTCTTTATTTTCTTTATTCATTATAGTTGATTAACTATTTTATATTACTCTTAGACCATCACTTTATTATTTCATTTTTTATATATTTATTTACTGCATTATATTAGACTTTAAAGATAAAAAGGTAAATAAATTATAAGCTACAATTTTGATAACACTGGTGACCACAGCATAAACTCTAATTTTGACAATACAAATGATAATGATAAGATAAGGTAGAACCTCTGCCCAAGGGACTGTAATAAACTGTTCAACATATGACGGTGGTCAACATTTCTATTAAGTACAAGTGGTGTATGTCCAGCCTGACAAAATTAGGTCAATTTAAGGAGGTGGTCAATGCAGGGAGGAGGTCACCTATGAGGGACTCTGCCTAAGTTGTTTTAGTCATGTCCTTCTTAACTGCATGTGACCAAAATTTTAATCTCATTGAGGCATAGAGTTTGAGTAAATCATGCACTCCAAAATATAATATGTTACTCAAGGTGAATAAAATAATTATGTTATAAAGGAGATTTAATTTCATGAATCCCAGGTGTAATGTTTTCATATAGGAGTTTGGGGCACATGTGACTGTTGAAGGACCTGAGAGGACTGAAGTGAGAGAAATCTCCATTGCAGATCAAGGAATGTCCAAGTCACGGATTGATCAGAGAAGCAGAATCGCTGGGAGTGATGTGAAATAGGGAATTAACTATAGGATTTGGCCTTACATCATGTGGGAGGCAGTTAATCAGCTTATATTCAGCTGTTGCTCCCGAATGAGGTGTGGACTGAAGTTAGAAGAGCAGGTAGCCAAGAGGAAAAACTGAATATGGAGTGGAAGAACAAAGGCAAATGGAATTCTTCAATACAAAGTAATACTTGAGGATGAGCTGGAACGCTGTAGGGCATCTCATAGTGTGTTTCTTTTCTTTTTTTTTTTTGCAATTTTGGGCCAGGGCCAGGTTTGAACCTGCCACCCCCAGGTTTATGGGGTCAGCGCCCTACTCCTTGAGCCACAGGTGCCACCCCACATCTCGTAATTTCTAACTTTACCTTCTTTGATATGAACAACCTGAAATAGAAGCTGGTGACCCAAACATGCATGAGTCTCAGGAGTCAGAGAGGCTAAAGGAGGAGATACTGAAGAAGCTGCAGCAATGTAGGTTTGGCTGCTTCTACCTACAAAGTGCCAGGGGATCTATGGCAATGCAAACTGAAACAGCCTGAACTGATACCGCTGCACCACGAATTCCCATGGCACCTGCTTTACCTTTACCTTACAATTTTTCTTGAGGCCAATTTCATCCCAGGGAAAAACAGGGGAGACAATTCTGTGAAACATGGTTCCAGATTAATGGACATAGAATCAAGTCGTCACAGAGAGACTTCATAGAGGTCATCAAGACTCATCCTGAAGAACTAAGGCAGGTCATTTTCAAAAGCTCACAGAAAGGTTGCTACAATTCTCAAGACGTTCTAAGAAACTCCACAGTATTCTCTTTCTGTGGGAACTATGTGGGGAGACCCTAGAAGCTCACTGGGAAGCTCTTGAATCTTCTGACTGCCCCACTAATCTGAGAGCAACTGTACTAAGAAAATAATGGCTATTCCTTCTTTCATACCTTTCTAAATTTTCAAAGAATCTCTTTACCTTTATGGGAAAACCTTGAAGTCAGAAAAATAAGGGAAAGAAATTCTTGGAAATGAGCTTCTGGCTTCTATTTTGTAATGTGAAAAAGTCATTAAAAGAAGAAATCCTTGAGACAGTGAGTTAGCAAGAGACAATCCAGAAAATATATGTATTCAATGAGTGTTCTTCTAGAGAGAAGGCTCATGCCACATTTCCTGGAAGGACCAAGGAACTGATGTCAGGAGAGATGATAGCTGAGTTGACTTTTAAGGAAAAATAGAAATGTTCAAGCAATGAGTGCAACAGAATCGAGGGTGTGAGAGGAAGGTAGAGAAGGCAACACATAAGCTGAGGAACAAGTAGGTGGGAGCACATGGCTTAGACCGAGAACCATAACAGATGAAGATAACTGCAGTGCAGGGTCCATGGTAACTGCAGTGCAGGGTCCCTGATTACTGCAGTCTAGGGTCCGTTATTACTGCAGTGCAGGGTCGCTGATTACTGCAGTCTAGAGTCCATTATTACTGCAGTGCAGGGCTCATGATAACTGCAGTGCAGGGTCCGTTATTACTGCAGTGCAGGGTCCCTGATTACTGCAGTCTAGGGTCCATTATTATTGCAGTGCAGGGCTCATGATAACTGCAGTGCAGGGTCCCTGATTACTGCAGTCTAGGGTCCATTACTACTGCAGTGCAGGGCTCATGATAACTGCAGTGCAGAGTCCATGATAACTGCAGTGCAGGCCTGGCAGGAATTTTAGATGATGCTTAGTGGTGGCGTGATAATCTACAGAACCAAAGCCACAGTGCTTGGTTTGGAAAAGAGACTAAGGCAGTGTCCAAACAGAGCCTGGGCTCTGGAATGAGATCCATGGGTGCAGTGGGGCTGACCCATGTTGGATAACGGAGATGAGAGACAAGTACACAAGTAGTAATTCAAGCCTAGAGGGTGGAGACCGAGTAAAATGCATGGCAGGCTGATCAGTGGGCTTGTAGAGCCTCTCAGAAACCACATCAAGTGGGGCCAACATGGGTACCGGTAGCCCCAGGATCAATGAAGTCTCCACATCCCTCCTAGGACCCACTGAAGTGGAGCAGCGGCCAGATGTCTCCCAAACATAGCCTGCTGAGCCCTGCCCTCCTCAATTCCCATCCACAGATTCTCTTTACTTTAGGGGAAAAGTGCTTGGTTTCAGGTCACTGCATATGGGTTAGAGAAGTCACAAATCCATCCAGTCCCTCCCCAGCCTGCTGCAGGCCTTCTGTAGTGTAGGCAGTAGCTCAGGATGGACCAGCTGATGTTCACTCCCCACTGTGCCTGCTGTCTGGTGAGACGGCTCTGTCTAGACGTCAGGTGGGTTGCTGGACTGACTCGACAGAGACTTGTGGGGTGCTGAGGCCACCAGCAGCTCAGACTGCTCTGCACGCTGACTTTGCAACCCCTGCTTTTTTTGTCCTCTGTGTGTGCAGTCTATACTTTTGCCAGTCATATCTCCCTGTCATTTCTTTCCTTTATTACTTTCTTTTTTCTTCTTCTTCTTCTCTACTCCAGGTGGCCCATGTTTTTTCTCTATGATTTCACAAATGAACACAGTGATCTGAATGGTGGCTGCTGCCTGCACTTTTCCTTACTTTTCTTAGGACCAGCATGTTGAGCGGCTCCTTCTAGTCGGACATTTTGGAAAAACCCAGTTCCTATTTTAAACTTAAGGAGTATAATTGACCCTTGGTAACTGAATAATCCATAAATTCAACCAATTGTGGAATATTCATTAAAAGTAATACAACAAGAATTATGTAAAAATGTCTTAACAAGCATTCACAAAGCATTCACAAAGCATTTACATTGTTTTAGGTGTTATAAATAATCTAGAGACGATTTAAAATATATGGGAGGATGTGTGTAGGTCACAAACAAATAATATACAATTTCATATGAAGGATTTGAATATTTGTTGATTTTTGTACCTGCAAAGGTTCTGGAATCAATCCCTTTTGGATACTAAGGAATTACTGTATGATAAGTAACTGAATAAAAATAATACAAACAGTGGAAGTTTCTTAAAGTACATTTGTATACTTTCCATTAAAAATATCATTAACTTTAGGATTTTAGCCTTATTTTCTCTATCTGTGCAGCACTGTGAGAAATATAGAAAATCATATGTAATGCTTTTGGCAAGGAACTGAAATTTTTTAAAAAGGTGGCATAAGAGTGAATGCAGATACACACACATACACACACACAAATACACACATAAGTATACCAAAGTTGAAAATCTAAAAGAAACATTTAGATGTAGCCGTCTAAGTGTTTACAAATACCCTGTATGGTTAGTTCAAATGTTGAAGTAATTGACTTGAGGTTTCAGTTTTCATGGAGATTTCAGTTTTATGTGAAGACAGTATTTAACTACACTATAGTTAATATATAAAATATACTATAATATATAATAATGACTACTATATACTATATATCTTATCCATACTTAACATGTCCATTATTCCTGGTAATAATTACTATTAAGTGGGAAAAATAGCAGTTGAGTTTTTGTGTTGTAATGACAAATAAGTAAAAAAAAGTGCCGTTTTTAAGCCTCTTTTGTCTCAAAACATTATTTAATTTATAGGCTCTTCAAGGTTTTTTCCAAGATCTGACCCAATGGTAATAAATTTTAGAGCACATAGAATCACGTGATATAGACATACAGACAGATACCTTCACACACTCCAGTCGTTAAGAGGTCTTGAGTGCCATTCTTTCCTCCTTCATGCTTTGCATTCAATATATATTTTTTAATTTTCTTTAAATTGTCAATAGTAAATTGACAAATTATAGTTGTATATATTTATAGGACCCAAATGATGTTTTAATTTATAAATACAACGTGAAATAATGAAATCAAGCTCATTAACTTTTCATCACTACAAATACTTTATTTTTTTGGTGATGAGAACATTTGAAATTTACTGTCAGCAATTTTGAAATGTACATTCTTACTTTCTGTACTTATCAAGCTATGCAAAATATCTTGAAGAAAGGAAACTTATTTACCATGTCTGAGGCCCTGTACATTTTGACTATGATGTCTCCATTCTCTATCCCCTACCCCTGCCTCTGGTAACCAAATTCAACTTCTTTGAATTTGATTGTTTAGAGTTCACATATAAATAAGAATATTAGGTGTTTCTTTGCCTAGCTTATTTCATAGCATAATGTACTCCAATTTTATTCATGTTATCTCAAATGACAAACTTTTTTCTTTTTAAGGTTGAATGGTATTCCAGTGTGTATTCAATCTTTAAAGAGAGTTGAGACAAAATTCACAGACAAAATGATGCTCTCATGGCCATATACACAGAACACTGTATGGAAGGGAAAGAGGATGGATTTAGGTAGACCAGATATGAGGATAAAAATTCCTTTCCTCCCTCTTCTTTTCCTCTCTCTCCACTCATATCTGGTGAGTCACTGTAGGAAAAATGAAATTAGAAAAGCATCACTGTAGAGCCAAATTAAAATAATACATACATAAAATCTTGTTTTTATGGTATGGTCACTTAATTACAAAAGTGTCCAAACTAACTCTGTCTCAATTTACACATGTGCCTATGTGGAAAGACAGTGGCCATTTGGTAATAGATAACTAAGTCATCTATTTTTTTTTATAAAAAATAATGTGAGAGCTTTTCTTTTAATTTAAGTCAGAACTTTTTCTTTTTAAAGGATCAGACAGTAAATATTTTAGGTTTTCCATGTTATAAGGTCTTTGATTACAATGATTCAGTTATGCTGTTACAAGACAAAAATAGACAATTCACCAAAAAGAAAGACAGAATCAACATTACAAAAAAAAAAAAAAAAAAAAAGCACAGACTCTGAGGGACACTGAATGAAAGCATTAAAAATCAGTAACAGTAATACAGCCTCCTCCTTGGTAATGTCCAAATGTCCATAAGCTTCTCAGTTAGCCAAACCTCACCCTGCCCTGCTGCCTTGTTAGGCAAGGTAAAATTAATGTTTCCTATTCTGTATGTCATTTGCAGTTGTTTTGTTGTTATTGTTATTTGCAGTTTTTTTCATTCTACGTGAGTTAATTCCCTTCAGGTAAATAAATATTAAAATTAAAATAAGTACTAAAATTCCCAACCTTAGGAAATTATAACCTAATTTCATCATAGGTAATTTGTGGAAATGCAGTTTTAGATTAACTGAGTGGTCAATGCTCACTGAGCTAAGTTATAGGTTTGATCTCCTTGGGTCAGATGTAATTATTACATTTTATTATGTTTTTCGATTTTCCAGACATTTTCTTCATTTGGGAAATTGAAAGAGCACAGCTGAGTATCATTTTATTCATTTATTCCATAATCTTTATTGATCAGCTTGCTTATGCAGGGATTTGCTATTGGGGTTGAATGGCAAGTCAGGCAGACATGAACTCTGATTACATGCAGTGTGCACATCAATTAGGTTATCACAAAATTATATCTTTATACAGAGTGATAAGAACCATAAAAGCAGAGACTCCTGAGTTAGAATAGTAAGATCTAATCTAATATTGGGATTAGAAAAGATTTTCATGATGAAACAATGCTTGACTTGAAAGTTAAAGGATATTTAGGTAAAGAAGAAAGATAAAAGACCAGGAGAAAATACTTCCAGCAAGACCTTGAGGCCCATAAGGCATTCAAGAAATGGAAACAAAAACAATGTGATGAAACCTTTATGTGACAAAACATTTATGGTCAATGTTACCAAAGAGAATTAAGTAACATCTCTTTCCACAGTAGAAACAGCAGGCCATTTACAAAAGCAGCAGTAGTTCTCAACCCTGAAGTTGCATATACGCCATCTGAAGGACTTAAAATACAAGTTTTAAAATATAAACCTTTGGTCCCCATACTCAGAGTTTCTGACCAGGTATAGTTTGGGGCCCAATGATTTCCTTTCTAACAATATCCTAGGGAATGTTGATGTTTCCTGGTTGAAAATCATTCTCGTGTGATTTGACTAAATGAACATTTTTACTTTCAATACTTTGACATGAAAAGAATAAACATGTAATTGGTGACATGTCTCTTCATTCCCAATCGTGAGACTGTTTTTCATATTCAAGGACTCTAGATTAGCCATCAAGAAACATGACATCAGCTATATGCTTGTTCTTAACCTACATAGGATTCAGGGTCTTTATCTTTTCAGTATTTTACATCAAGGTGTTTAATCAGAGCCACTGGTTTAGCTTTAGAACCCTTCTGTGAATGAGATGCACCAGAAATTACTCTAAGTTTCTCCTAATGGTTTAGCTATACTTAAAGGCTTTTCCACAGACACTCAATTAAAACAGGGCTGAAGCCAGAGCTTCATTTCAATCTCTTCATTCCATGTGCTTTTCCCTTTCAGTTTTACAGCATTTAAATTAACATGTTTTCTTCCAATAATACCATTTGCTCTTTCTATTAAGTGCCTGATAAATTGTTTTAATAGTCAGAACCTTACATTATTAACTTAAAATTAAAACTCAAGTGGTTTGTCATCCTGCCATTATTCTGAAATGCGAGTCAAGTTTCTGCACTTGATGTCCTTAGCAAGTAACTGCAATGTGGTTCTCGGCAACATAGGAATTAGTTTCTTCCATGCGCACAAATATTATTTTACAGAAAAGAAAGAGAGGCACTAAAAAAACTAACGATATTATAATCCATTCAAAAGATGGCAGTAGGAATATCATTAAAGTATCTATTTCATGAACAGTAATTCAAACAGGCATCTGGGTATGTGGATGTGTGGTGGGATTAATTCCTGGAACTATCTGTGTGGGTTTATGGGGGTGGGTTCGTTTTCTTTTTTAAAAGAAATTTGCATTAAAATTCATTTTATGTACACACTATAACCATTTTAACGTAGTAGGTGGTAAAGATAATTTGTTTTATATTTTTTCACTTCTATCTTATGAACTTAGCACTGATGAGACACTGATCTCTAGTTGGTTTCGTAGCACTGCCATTCATCTTCAGAATTTTCTTATAATATTTGTGCATGATTTACAGTTTTTAAATAATTGTTCTTAGAGTGGATAATGAGGTAAAACATTAATTGGATTTATTGATGAAAACAAGCATCACTAATGAGCTAATGGGAAAGATTGTAAGGAGTTAAATTATTGTTATTATTGTTGTTGTTGCTGTTGTCAGCTACACTAAGCAGTCAGTTTTGTACCACTATTGTTTGCCAGATAGTACAAATATAAGACAATGCCAACTTTATAGAGGAATAAATGCACATTAAGGTCATTATGAATATATATATGCAGACATACATATATATAATCAAAATAGAAAAACAGCTAAAATTGTTGACTTCATGTTATGTTGCTATTATTACACTTCTTTTCAACAGTGTCCTGATAGATTTTAAGAAGAAGGGAATCTGTCAGAGAAAATTTTCTTCAGAAGTTTGTTATATACACCTCCTTTTTGGTTCATTCATTAACTCCCTCTTTGAGGGCCTGCCGCATGTCTAGCAAAGGTCTAGGCATAGGGGAAATGAACAAAACAGATCAAAAATTCATATTGCAAAGAATTACATCTTGGAGGGTAAAAAAGAAAATTAGATAGATAGATAATTAGATGACAGTAAACTCTATGGAGAAAAATAAAACCTAGAATTCATAGAGAGGTGGAAAAGTTTTTTCCAATAAAATGGGGTTGTGAAGTAATGGTAACAGTGAAAGTGACGCTTGTTTGAAGACCTGAATAAGATGAGGCACTGGGCCCTGAAGCTGGTTATCTGAGCAAACACCACCACAAAGAAAGAGAACAGAAAATTCTCAGTAGACTGTGCCCACCATTGGAGAAAGACAAGAGCCATCATGGAGAAGCTGGAAGAGAAGAGGGTAGGGGAACGGGACTCAGAGCAGGAGCTGTACTGTTTAGAGTCTCATTTGAAAGTTAACGCCCCTCAGGCAGAGTACAAAAAGTGCCACAAATGATTACAAACCGAACCAATCAGGTGTACGGTACATGTGCTGGACTTGCTGTGTTTGTGAATTCTTGACAAATCTTTGAGTGGTGCCTCCAAAGTATTTAAATCAACGAACTAAAGTCACTAAAGTATTTAAAGTTGTATGACATTAAAAGCCCTTGGCTAATGGCTGGGCAATAACAGTGGGGAGGTGGTCCTCTTCTACCCTTTTGCTTCTAGACATAACTGCCAGTAGGTCAGTGGCGGAGCATGCCCAGGTCACTGTTAGAACCAAGATAGCACCTTTCCTGCACTAGCTCCATGTGAAGGGAACCCTCTGCTGGACAAACTGAAATATCCCAGGGTGTGCTAAATGGCACTAGATTGGCTAACATTTTGGGATTCTTTGATTTATAATGACACAGGGAGATGGGATTAAAGAAAAGTCTCTTTTTCCATTAGGATTGGGCTGAGGAATGAGATTTGAAACCAAAGTGTGAATAATTAGAGCATGTTGATTACATTTAACACTTGCATTTGTATTTATGCCCTGACATCACTGTGTCCTCTGTAAACCTGGAACTCTTGGAGGCACGGGATAAGGGAGCAGGAAATTTTGCCTTTGTATTTCCAGACAGCACAATCCCAAGCCCAGAGCAAATATTCACTGTGTTGTGCTCAAATTATAAATGACGTCTAGTTAACGGATGCATGTTCATGTCATCATTGCCTAATGTCACAATTTTTCTTTTTTTTATCATTGGAGATTCATTGAGGGTACAAGAAACCAGGTTACAGTGATTGCATTTGTTGGGTAAAATCCCTCTTACAATCGTGTTTTGCCCCCAAAAGGTGTGGCACACACCAAGACCCTACCCCCCTTGTGCCTTCCCTCTCTCTGCTCTTCCTTTCCCCACCCCTCCCTCATTCTTTCTCTTCTCTCCCCTTCCCTCACCCCCACCGTGTCATTAATTGTCATTAATTGTCCTCATATCAAAATTGAGTACATGGGATTCATACTTCTCCATTCTTGTGATTCTTTACTCAGAATAATGTGTTCCACTTCCATCCAGGTTAATAAAAAGGATGTAAAGTATACATTTTTTTAATGGCTGAATAGTATTCCATAGTGTACATATATCATAGTTTGTTAATCCAGTCCTGGATTGGTGGGCAGTTAGGTTGTTTCCACATTTCGGCGATTGTAAACTGAGCTGCAATAAACAGTCTAGTGCAAGTGTCCTTATGATAAAAGGCTTTTTTTCCTTCTGGGTAGATGCCTAGTAATGGGATTTCAGGATCAAATGGGAGGTCTAGCTTGAGTTCTTTGAGAGTTCTCCATACTTCCTTCCAAAAAGGTTGTATCAGTTTGCAGTCCCACCAGCAGTGTAA